>CAJDSM010047488.1:0-30353 GCA_903981925.1 Ostrea lurida | reverse complement strand
TGATTGAATGGGAACGTACAGTGATATAATACAGAGCTATACCATCATATAGTGGGGCCCTAATTATATGTTCTTTAAAGGTTAACATAGAAACTATTGAAGTAGAATTTTGCCAGTTCATTAATACGACTGTGATGACACAGGTAAATGTCCACTCCTAGTGCCACTTGAATTCCAATGAGGGCGACACAGTGAAAGGACATTCAAAAGCCACTTTGAACTAGTCTGTATGAGTCTAAGTAATATATTTGTGGTAGATCTGGACTTTGACCCTCGTGACCAACACAATTCTTTTTTGTAAAGTTTGCTGACCTAATACATCTTTGCGACAAGTGTCGCATTGCGTACTCTAATCTACCCCTTTGGCGTATTAGTCGCGACATAATCTGCACCATCTACGGACGATGCGAGTTATCGCTCTGTTACGTAAACACGAGATGTGAAACAATTGTGTTGTGTTGGTTTTATTTAGGTGTACATACTTTGTGCTGAACTTACTATATCACTTTATTCTTTTGGGCGTAAATCGCGTATTAAAACTTGGCCATTTGCTATCATTAAGTTTGATTCACTTTGGGTTTTATGTCATGCGATAATGCAAGTGACATTCGAATCAAAATTTGCAATTGAAGTTATGCTACACAGATAATTTCTGCAGATGACCAGGCCAAATTGGCGACTTTGGTGCACTACTAAACATAAATTTTCAAGTAATGCGCTCAAATATAATATTCTTGTTTAATCAGTTGAATGGTTTTGAATTTAAAAAATCGATCAATTCAATTCTTTATTTGTTTCAAGTTATTTGTTTCATATATGTGTTGACAATAGATAGATAAAGCTGACAAGTTAAGTTCTCTAGTCTTTCAGTATGTACATGTATGCTTGCTTACGTGCATATACAGGGTGTTTTCATAATTATGTTACGTTTTGAATCTACATTGAACAAACAGTGGATTAGATAGAAAAAAGTTTGATCATTATAAAACTACATGTATCGCATTAAGATTTGTTGTGAATAATACTGAACCTTATTTTCAAATTTAAGGGACTTTGAAGCAAACAATTTATCCTTAATTTACGTCATTTCATCCATTCTCATAACGTCAATTTAAAATGTTCTGAAGACTAAGTCTCTATCCACAAAGAAAAGTTTTGATATTTCGCATTATCAATATTTTATAAAACCCTTGAATATAAAAATTGATTTCCTTTTGAGTTCGTTCATGTCTGACTGGTGTGGGGCTGTATTAACCCTATTTTAAGAATCTAATAGAGAAAGAGTTCAAAGGATTGTAATTTGTGGAATGCCGAAGCTTATCTTCTTTCTTACGATTAATCTGGTTCCAAAAATGTTTTCTCGTAACCAGTGTAAAAATGCGAATGAGTTGAATGTGTCCATCGTTGAAACAACAGTCTGTAGATCACCATATTTCTTCAGAGGCGAGATTAGTTCTCAATAAGTGAATACTTCATTGATAAAGTTCAAAAGTCATCGGTTTGAAGTCTTTGATTTTTCAGATGCCATGGTCTTCCTCAATAATTGTTCTGCTTGTCTATCTCCAAACTTTATTTATTAACCTCCTGATAATTTACCTTTAGCTATTTTCTGTTCATTTTATCTGAAGGATTTTTGATGATTTATATTGGTAGTAAGTATGTTTATAATCATCCTTTGTTGATCAATTGAAACCCATTTCAAAGAGCTCAAACTGTGACATCATCAGCTATGTTAAAATTAGGCTAAAATGCAATAATTTCCCAAACTTTTCACAAAATTAAAGATGTGGATTTGTGTTAAATAGATGTATGGTGTGGTAAAAAGTATGGTATGTTACAAAGATATTTAAAGTTAAAAAAATGTACACATATTATGAAACACCCTGTATATGTGGCGATGATTAGACCTAGGTTGTATGTTATCTCAAGATCCATTAATCGATTCTAATTGATCAGAATGGTTAGTGCTTTTGACGTTTCACGCTGGAGATCTTTTAGATCAAGAACACTTCCTGAAATGGTTTCCATGTATGTTCAGGGCTTGCGTAGTTTGTACAGCGAATTTTATTCCGACACCGACCCATGGTTAATTCTAATATATTTTAAACAAATCATATGTTTAAAATGTATTGAAATGGCTTTATAATTGAATATGAAAAGCATATTTTCATCGAACAAGAGACCATGCATGGTGAAATTTTAGGATGCACCCACCCCCTTTCCAGAAATTCGCAAATTATGTACTCATGTATATAGAAATTTGCCTTATAACAACATGGTGTTAAATGGTTTTTTTTTTATTATAGGTATAATTTATTTATTATCGTGATTATACGGACTGTCATATCAGCTTTTTCGACTGCTGACGTGTTTTTTTAAAGACTCACGGAGAAAGATTGAGAGGAACGTCTGGACATGCGTATCGTGCTCTCATTACCCATACTGTCTAAATAATCTGGTCTCTCCTCTAAATTGAGATTTGAGAAGTTATCGGAACATAATCTGTGGTTTTCGTGGTTGAATTAGAACGCGGCTACTAAATGTTCTTTCCACACTTTTTGTACTAATTATTAGATAGAGTAACAATTACTATAACCAGAATTTCTACCCCAAAAATCTCTCCAATATTGTATTATCAGACAAGCTGCCTACAACTTCACACTTTTTTTCGTGCTTCCTCGCTTCAACACGATTGACACGTATGACTAACATAACAATGGCGCGAAACCTGAATTGGGAAATTATGCATTCGATCTTAAAATAACCAAAACCATTTATATCGAAAAAAAATACTTTCACGATTTAACAACACAACATTTTAAAATGATTTCAAGTAATAAATTTAGATAAAAATCCTTTTAAAAAGGCGGATATTGTCTTATCGTTGGATTTTTTCAAATTAAAAGCTTTTATTTCCAAAATTTTAAGAGGCACCGGTTAAAAACCCGGATTTGTTGAATAAATATAAACCATTCATCAGTCTGACCCATCTGTAAGCACTTAAATTTCCATGGCAATTAGAAGTTTCTTGGAGGAAATTTTGCATAGAATTTTTACATGATAGATTAGGCATAGGAAGACCCATTATTTTTTTTTATTTTTTTTTTAAGGATTTATAGACCTTAATGTCATTGCAAAGTTATGGGGCTTAATTGGCATTTTTTTAACATTAATATGATAATAGCACTTTTTATAGCATGCAGTGAGTGGATATTGCTTGAGAAGACTTACTAAAATGTATAGGTACTGCTAACTGCTGAGATTAGTAAGAGAAATTAAGACACCCTTTTGATTCTCACATTTCTCAGTTTTTCATTACAGAGTTATGGAACTTTAGATTTGTATTTATTAAATAAAGACACACAGAGTCAAAGCCTTGAGGTTTAATTTGCAGAAGGTTCTCATGAAGCCAAATACAATATAATAGATTATAAATATTATCACATTTTTACTAATTGCAAATGATATCAACTACCCAATCGGATATATTAAGTCCTCGATCTCTGACTTAGTTTTCTTAGTTGTGAACACAGATTGATTGTTACCAACATTGTTGCAATTTTTCAGGATAAAGACAAGTCAGGAGGAACTTTGAGTTCCATTGCCAACTTCTTTCAGAATTTGGGCCCTAGTCGGAAAGTAAAGCCAACTGCAGCACAACCTCGCTCCGAATCAGACACATCAAGCCACCTGTCTGAGTCGAGCTCAAAGGGCTCAAATACGGAGTTACCTCCCATTAGTCACTGTCAAACTCCCAGTGGAAAACAGACTCCATCGTACAACGTGAATGGCCCTCTCAGTCCGAGAGCAGTAGAGAAAGAGAAGTCGGCCACGAAGGGAGATAACCAGCGGGTCAATACATGGGCCCAACAAGGTGACACCCACATCAGTCAGATCACTGCCAGCACCAACAACAACAAGCTGGTGTATCCTGTCCGGACAAAAACCGCAGAACAACTCAAGTAAGATCAGTGTGTGTCGTGATGGATTTAAAATTAGTAACACTGTCAAAATCTTGATCTACGGGATATACATATATATATATCTTTATTGCTTAAGACGTACATCTTAATTATTACATTTATATAACAATATGCATACAAACATAACAAAAATGGCATTGTATGGTGGTGTACAAATTATAATATAAAAGGAGAACAACTTTTAAACAAGATGATTATCATGTAGAACATAATTATAGTAGGCAGATTTTGAATAATATGATATAAACATGTTGCTAAAAAGGGATCCAACTTGATGGAGATACTGCTTTGTGATAAAATTCTCTAATGATTATCGATTAACATAGTTCACTTTGTAAGTGGATCCAACAACTAATTTCAATTAGATTGATGGATGCTGAACCAGGTTCCATACACAAAGATTTGAGACCTGTAGCTAAGAATTGGAGACTGGGTAGCACATAATGTCCTCTGGAAGTAATTGCAGTAAACTTCTGCATTCTTGAATATGTTGAAGTACCTGGACAATTTAAGCTTACTTTGCTCTAGGGATACCTATTCCATTTACAAAGCTTTCTATTGATTTGATAGTAAATTACTGTTAGTAGATCTTTATTTATGAAAGCTCCGTTTTCTAAAAAAAAAGTTGGCCTTGACATGAAAATATCAAATGTTTTTGGCACATGAATAATATTTTTGAAAGCATATGAAGTTTGGAGGGTATTTTAAAAATTACCAATGAATTTTAATAGTGCTTTTACATTTATATGCTGGTTAATTAGAATAATTGCTTTAATGAGAGCACTCTTCAAACCTTCATATATTCTACTGGCCTTAAGTGTAAATCTTTTGTATAACACAATATTAGAAGGTGCATTCAGAAGTACATGTATGCTGTATATGCTAACACTCACTTGTTTAAAAAAATTCTAGGGAAGATGTTCTTTTGGCCAAAGAGTCTGGAAATTGGAAAGTAGTCCAAGATTTTTATGCCACAACTTTTGAGTCCTTTTTGGAAATTAATGCAACTTTCAAGGTAAGGCTCCATTTTCTATGAATATTGTAAAGCTTCATGGGATATTCTCATGAAGGTGAGTTCAAATTGAGGAAGGTTGTGATTTGAACATCAATATACTTTGTAATCCCCTCACAACTAGTTACGGAGGGGATATAGCATTGCTGCCGTGCATCCATTAGCGGCTGTGTGTGTGTTTGTCTGGAACCTTGTGAACAAGATAGGAGCAAGGGCATTCATCAGAAGATCATCAAACCTCCCACAAATGTTGCCCTTGGAGAGAGGCTCTATTGTTTTCAAGGTCACTATTAACTATTGCCTAAAATTCTTGTGAATGAGATAGAAGACACAACTTCATCAGAGAATCGTCAAACCATACAAATATGTTGCCCATGGAAAGAGGATAAACCCTATTGATTTTCAAGGTCAAAGGTCAAGATCACTATTGACTTTTGTCTAATATCCTTGTGAACAAGATAGAAGACAGTCACAACATTCATTAGAGAATCATCAAACCTTATCATACCTTCTACAGTTGTTGCCCATGGTCGTTGGAGAGAGGATAAACCCTGTTGATGGTCAAAGATCAAGGTCACTATTGACTATTGCTTAAAATACTTGAGAACTAGAGATAAGATACAATATTCATCAGAGAATCATCAAACCTTCCAAAAATGTTGCCCATGGTGAGTGGATGAACTCTATTGATTTTTAAGGTCAAAGGTCAAGGTCACACTATTGACTACTGTTTATAAATCGTGTTTTGAGGGGATGCTATGCTTGCATTGCTTTGTTACTCATGTAGTGCACATCGAGATCATGTGTTGAACTATGCCTCAAATCCAGAATCAGCTCTCTCCTAAAGCAAATTATCATGAAAAACGTGTAATTGTGTGGTCTCTCTCTCTCTCTCTCTCTCTCTCTCTCTCTCTCTCTCTCTCTCTCTCTCTATCTTTAATTCATATTTATAGTGAGCTTTTGATTGATTTTTATCTAAATACTGTTATTTTCCTTAAAGGAAATCTAATTCAATGTATTTCCTAAGGCTTCAATCATCCAATGCAAAGTTCATTAAGTAAATTATTGACTTAGTAGAATATTTGTAAAGTTGAAAAATCTCATGGTTTTAGAATTCTTCTTCATGATGAAGTGCTTCTACAGAGCTTAATTCAGTGAAACACTGTATCTGTACATCTTCTCCTCATTCAAACACATATTTCTTTCACCCCTATATCCCCCAAGATANAATTATTGACTTAGTAGAATATTTGTAAAGTAGAACAACCTCATGGTTTTAGAATTCTTCATGATGAAGTGCTTCTACAGGGCTTAATTTAGTGACACACTGTATCTGTACATCTTTTCCTCATTCAAACACATATTTCTCTCACCCCTATGGCCTATAATAGACCCCAAGATCTTGTTTTCCCCAGGATCTTTAAGGATTTTGATATTTCAAATGATGGGGATTTCCAAATGTTAAGAATTAAATCAATAATGAATAGTCAGAAAGATTTTTCCAATTTTTGATAGCCCCATGAAAATCAACCAAATGAAGACAAGTGATTGAAACAGTACAATGTATACTTAGTTGTGTATTGCATAGTACTTACTAACTTGTACCTTTGTGTTAAACTAAATAGTTTTATTATAAACTACAATAATTTTAATAAAATTACTATATGTCAGTTACTAAAACAGAGACATTGTAAGTTACATTGCAGATGAAAATAGAAAGAATTATTCTATGAGGAAAAAGAAAGATCAACTTATTGATTCCAAGTATTAGAATTTTTTTTTACTGAATAAAAGCACACTTTAGGGTGCTGCTTGATAAAGAAGTCAATTGATTTTCAATACAAAACAAACATAGGAAACTCTAGTACTTAATGGCCTGGCATACAAAAAAGCATTAATTTTGCAGTATTAACTTTTATGTTTGAACATTTTAAAGTTTGTATCATCAGATATTTGCAAATATTTTGCCAGTGGACATTTTTTATATGATTGTTGGTAATTACTGGGTTGCACATCCGCTGAAAATACAACCCCGGAAAATGGCTTACTGGTGATAAATTGAGTTGTATAATCAATAAATCTATATATTAATTTCACTGCAACTTTTTCGGTAATATATAGAAAAAACTGTTTTAAGAAAGATATTGTAAAGAAGGTATATTAATATCCAATCATATTGAGACTGAAAATTTAAGAAATAAAATGCATATTAATTAATGGCATGACCTAGCTAGCTGTGACAATGATTTAGCCAGCTAGCATATTTCATGAAACATGATTGTGCTAGCTAGAAGGTAGTAATTTGGAGCACTTTTGTTTTAATAAAAACAAATTATATTTTAAATTTAGATTGGGATCATTTAATATATATAAAAAAAATATTTTTCAAAAATTGGTGACTTAGAGATCAGTTTCATTTTGAACTTCAGGTATACTGAAAATAATCAGCTAGTCCCTGCATGTCTTTGAGTTTAATTTAGATTGTATGTTCATATTGATTTTCATTGAATTGAATTTTTGTCGTAGTCTTGAGATAATTATATAAAAAGCCTCACAGCATATGATAATTATCTAAATGTCTTGGGCTGTGAAGCTTTTTATAGACTATCAGTATCTCAAGACTAAGATGAACATTTTCTTGTGCTTTTCAACAAGGTAGATATAATGATAGAAACATGTAAGCTTTAATGCAAATGGATGATGTACCTACATACATGTATATAGTTACTTCCCTTTCAGAATTTTTTTACAGTAATGTTTTCTGAAATTGCACAAGGCTATATATTTTTTTTCAATAAATTAAATTGCAATTTGTTTTAGGTGCACTGTTGAGAAACACATTAATTTTAATTATTTGATGTCAATGTAAATAATAATGGTCATGATTATACATGTATATTACTCCACAAAAAAGTTAAGGGTCATTAATTAAATTCAGATTTATTTTTTGATACAAAAGTTTTGTTTGTGAGAATGACATGTATGTGGTATACCGTTCATTCTCCTTTTTGCCCGACACGTGTTTAATTACCCGATTTACCGAAAACCAACGTGCACATAGGATGCTATTTACAATATGAAACCCCCCAAATGTAAGTGGTCAAGGAAAACAATATGTGTAAAAGATTATTTTTCAGAACATTTCTAGCAGAATTTTGAAATTTTAACCATACTGGGACCTTGAATTGATAACAAAATGTTAAAAGACGACTTTGGATGTACAGTAGAGCGGTAGTGTCATAAAGATGCTTCAAATGGATATGCGCAACGTCGAGTGGCGTGATGATTTAAACGTTAGTACAGTCCCCTTAAACGGTCTACTTTAACCATTTTTCCGGCGGTCACGCGGTCACAGTTTTGCGGTCAGCGTGCGGTCCACCGTTTGGCGGTCAGCAGTTACCGTGCGGTCAGCGGTCGGTCACCGTGCGGTAAAGCAATCAGGCTTTTTTCTTTGCAATTGACATTCGAACTCCAAAGAGTAAAGCGTAGCTACATGTACAGTTAAATTTTACAGATGCGCCCGTGTTTGTTTAATGCATCTTTTATGGGGTGTTGTTAATTGCAGGTAATATAATGTAATTCCTTGGTGCTCGTAATCCTGAAGCCATACATGTACCTCGTAATCCGGATGTCGTTACAATTGCTAAATAAAAATACTGTGGGTTTGACAAGGGGTAACACCGTCCGTGTTTGTTTAATGCATAGATTTTAGGGGTGTTTTGTTAATTTCAGGTATATGTATTCCCTCGGTGCCCTAAATTTTGAAGCCATGCAATGTACGCCCGATCCCTGGATGTCGTTACAGTGCTAATAAAAAAAATTATAGTTTTTTTTTTCTTTTTTTGCCACATATGTCATTTAGAAAAAAAAATATCTCCATTGAGAAATACTTGGTACGGTTTGTATATCAATTTAGCATACTTTACAGAAACACAGTACAGATGCTTATAGACTGCATATTTTCATACAACAATATAGTATCATGTGGTTCTGTTTTTATCATTTATATCCATTGATTGAATGTATATGGTTTTTTTTTTCTTACCTATATATTAATTATGGTATTGGGATACAATTATTATTTAATTTATTTTTTTAGGCTAATGATAGAAATACAAATATCTATACCCAATGGAAAAAATTCCGAAAACATTCCGAATGATAATTCATATTTGCGTTCAGCGTGCGGTTCAAGGGTCGGTCACCGTGCGGCAGCGGTCGGTCACCGTTCACATTGCGGTCCCGGTGCGGGTTAGCGTGCCGGTCAGCGGTCACGCAAATTGGGCGGTTACCGTACGGTCACGTAGCGTTTCTGCGTGCGGTCACCGTGCGTGTGGTAAAGTAGAACGTTTCAGGACTGTAAAACCGTAATTTAGAGGTTATGGGAAAGGTTGCAGACACAGGGAGGGTGCAACGAAGACTTCGTAGTGGCAATCGCAGAAGAATGAACAGCTCATGGGGGTCCTAAAAATGGTGCTATTGGCAAAATGCAATCGGTTCATCTCTGCTGAGTCTTGAGTAAGGGATATAAGATGATCATGGGTTGTAATTTTCCACTCAGACATTAAAGAATATAGACAACATGCATCAAATTTACTAGTCTGCCAGCCATTAATATGTCTATGTTTGACCGTAGGACATCACAAAGCTTGCTTTGATTTTAGCAGACACCATGAAACTTGGCAATTAGCCTTTTGAGACTGCTTCTCTTCACAAATGAATCCAGGTTTTTTTCTGGATTTTCATCATCATCTTCAGCGTGTGTGGCGCTAGAAAATGAACGATATCAGGAATGTTGCATTGCTAAGCATCCATTTTGTGAGGGTCTATCATTGTTTGTGACGGTGTGTTTCGATCGTTTTAACGGTGTAAACTGACCAATTGTTGGCTTGTGGGCATACAAATTACCGCATGAAGCCATCTCTTTACGTCCGAGTAAAAATGTGCACCCCATGATCATTCCTATACTTTCCTTATTCAAGGTTTCAGCAAAGGTGAACCAAATGCGTTTTGCCAAAGCACTATTTAGGACCCCCATGAGCTGTTATTCTTCTTAGCTTGCCACTACGAGGTCTTTGTTGCACCCTCCTTATGTTCTGGAACCTTTCCCATAACCTTTCAATTACGGTTTCACTAACGTTAAACCATCACGCCACTTGACGATGGAGCATATCATTTGAAGCATCTTTATGGCAACACGCTCTGCTGTACGTCCATAAGTCGCCTCTGAACATTTTGTCATCAGTTAAGGTCAAAAATGGTCAAATTTCAAAATTCTGTAGAAATGTTTGAAAATTAAACTCTTTTAACACATAATTGTTTTTCTTGACCACTTACATTTTGGGGGTTCATATTGTTAACATCTATGTGCACGAGGTTTTCGGTAAATCGGTAATTAAACACATGCCGGTAAAGAGAATGAACGGTATACACATACATACATTCTCACAAAGAAAAGTTTTGTATCCAAAAATAAATGTGAATTTATTTTAATAACCCTTAACTTTTTTTTGTTGAAGTATATATTTACATAATTTCATCTGGAGTTGGTATAGTTGCATGAAATAAATGCTAACTCACCAGGCATTCAATTTTAATCATGGCTAGCCACCTCATGATATGATATGCACCATAATAAATTTACCGGTATATACAGTCGAACCTCGTTATCTCGAACTGATGGGACCAAGAAAAAAGTTCGAGATATCCGTGAATTCGAGATATCGAGGGTAAAAATACTAAGAAAATAAGTGGTGGGACCTTCAAATCAGACATAACCTTGGTTTTCGAGATATCAGTGTTCGAGATGTCGAAGTTCAACTGTATTTACTACAACAAAAGTACAATGATACAGCCATTTCCCCATCAGCACATTACAGTATGTCAGTTTAAACAGGAAGGAGTTCTGTTGTTTGATTTCATATTTTGACAATACAGTACACATGCATGTACATTATCGGAGCTAGGGTATGAACTGCACTATTCATGCAGGCACACCTTTTGCGGATTATAAAGCATAAACTGCACAAAGTTAGATTATATCATATTATATAGGTTAAAATTAGTTATATTTCTGTATTGTTACACCTTTAGGTTTTATTACACGTATCTCCAAATGGTTGACCTTATTTATTCATTTCTTAACAGAGAGATCCTAGCAAAGAGTATAAAACAATTGAAGAGCCTGGCCTGAAGTTTGAGTTGGTGCACATTGTGTTTGAAATACTTCAGAAACTAGTGAGTGAATATAAAATGTACGTGTAACAGATAACTAAATGTCCGAGCCCTGGACCCACATAGTACTGTACTGTTAAAGTGGTTATTTTCACTGAATACAATGATCTCTATTTAGTTTTTTCTCAAAGCATATTGCCATGAATTTTATTGAAAATTATTTCATTAATTCTCTTTTTGAAAAAATGCAAATTCGATCACAAAAATTGCAGCCGTAAATATATAGAATTCTAAAGAATGTGTTTCAAGTATATGTGTTGTATTTATTTTATGCACAGTATGTAGTATCGGGAAAATATATTCCTAATATCAGCAATATAACAAAAATCAAGATGTTTTTCTACTACATGAATCAACTATTTGTCAGTATTCTTACTATTCTGCAATAACAAAATATATTGATTTGAAAAATGCTTGTATAATCATTAAATAAATAACACTTTATTCTGTATATACATACATTAAGGATAATTAACCCATAAAAACTCATAAGCTTATTTCCAATTGGGTCCTTTTGATGCTTGGATGTTGGTGCTAGGGGGTCATTATGTGGGAGGAACTGGAGTGCCCGTGTCTGAGCGGGTCAACGGAACCACCATACCCTCTCACATACAACGTCTGCCAATCACGGGGATTGAACTTAATGCATGGATCGCAGTGGTGAGAAGCAAGAGCAATATTTCTGCGTTTCTCAGACACCCATTGGGGTTAATGGTCTGTTTTGTAAATATCTGTTATTTGTTGCTGGGGATATACTGGAGTAAGGTTGTCTGTCCATCCATCTGTAGATGCAATTGTTTCTGGGCTCTAAAGAGTTATCCTTTCCACCTGGAGTAATCGTATTGTACATATGGACTACCCATGGGACAAGGATGTTCCCTATCGATTTTGGGGTCAAAAGGTCAAAGGCCAAGCGCACTGGACATGGAAGTAGCAAAATGGTGTCCAGGCTCTTAGGTGTTATCCTTTCCACCTAAAGTCACCATATCATACATATAGACTAGCCATATGGGACGAAGATGTTCCGTATCAAATTTGGGGTCCAAAGGTCAAGTGTATTGGACATGGAAGTAGCGATATGGTTACTGGGCTCTAGAGGATTATCCTTTCCACCTAGAGTCACCAATATATCATACATATGGACTACCCATGGGACAAAGATGTTCCCTATTGAATTTAGGGTTAAAAGGTTAAAGTGCATGTGCACTGGACATGGAAGTAGCAATATGATTTTTGGGCTGTAGTCTAAGACCATTATACTTTCTACCTAGAGTCACCATGTCATACAAATGAACTACCCATGGGTCAAAGATGTTCCCTATCGAATTTGGGGTCCAAAGGTCAATTGTACTGGACATGGAAGTAGCAATATGATATTTGGGCTGTAGTCTAAGACCATTATACTTTCTACCTAGAGTCACCATGTCATACAAATGAACTACCCATGGGTCAAAGATGTTCCTTATCAAATTTAGGGTCTAAAGGTCAATTGCACTTGACATGGAAGTAGCAATATGATTTTTGGGCTGTAGTCTAAGAGCATTTTACTTTCTACCCAAAGTCACCATGTCATGCAAATGAACTACGGTGTTCCCTATCGAATTTGGGGTCTAAAGCTCACTGGACATTATAATTAAAATAGCAATATAATTTCCATTTCAAATTCTTGAACAATTAACAATACCCTTCAGGAGATTGGATATGCAGGGTGTATTCTTAGTGAGCATTGCTCACAGTACCTCTTGTTGTATACGTACTAACAATTTTTAGACATACTAGCTAGGTTACAGATCATTCATTGCACTGTGCCCTCTACATATTAAACAATTATCTCATATTCATTTCAATAATCCTTATTATTAGTGACCATGCAATCAACCAATCAATATTTTCATTGTCTTGCAATACAAGGTAAAGCATTTACAAGGATCGTAATACAGATATTTCAAAATATAAACAAACATGCATAAAAAGATTGCCAGAGTAGAAAATTGTGATATTGAAAAATATCAATATCACAACATCTCAAGTTTATATAACTAGAATTATAGATCACCATGCTAACCGACATCTTTTGGTCAGGAATATTATGAAATATAGGTATAATGTAGGCTATGTACTTGTACCTGTAAAGAAGTATAAGCACATATAATACAATGCATTATTAATGGACAAGTTGGTCCTAATGTGAATATACATGTAAACTATTTGCTATTAATTATACCAGCGCTGATCTTCTATTATCATTCCATACAAGTTGGCATCCAAATTAACTGTCTTTTTTATTGTCGAAGTAAATGAATAAACTGTATATTTTTGGTCCTTGACGGAAAAAAAAAATCTCATACTTGTTGATTTATAACTCAATATATACATAAATTTGCCTTGTCTTCTATGGAATTGAACAACCCGACATGATTCTGTAGACAGTCAGTAACAAACCAAATAAGTACCGTAATAGCTAGCGTACAGCTGGATTTTGGAGCATGTATAAATAAGCATTGATTTGAGTCAGATGCAAAATCATTAATAGAGTGATCAAATTTATGCTTGAATTCAAAAACATTGCATTGTAGCCACAAGAAATACAGAAGGTGGTGCTAAAATCAGTCATCAATAGTCTGCTTAAAGACAAGAGGTAAATATCATGAAATATTGAGCTCATTAATCAAAGGTTTGCTCAAAGTAACAACTGGGAAACGTCATGGTAAAGAGAAAATGTGTAAAATTCTTGTCAAGGATAAGTATATTGGAGAAAGATTATAGTCAATATGAACTTGATATAAGCTGTTATCGACTTGTGGTATATGGTATGAATCAGCAGGCATGAAGTTGTTTTGACAAGTTTATGATGCCTGAAAGAACACTTTTTGCATCTGACATTGAAACAGTTAGGGCACATTCATAACAGCTATATCATAACACAGATTGCAATGATGGCCTTGAGCTACATGACCAATGTTTGTTTGGACAAGGTTTAACTTTGTGATTTGACCTTCTTCGAATGATCTTTTAGTTCAGGGATTGAATAAAAGAAAAATGTATGGAGTATATATAATATTACTAAGATATGAAATTTAAATCTATTTGGAGATCATGCTTTAGCGGACAGTAAGGGAACTTATACTGCCTCGCTAGAGAGCTATAGCTATAGCTTTTCTGGTGATGTGGTAGAATCCCTCTCTTGATCACACAGTAAGTAATAAGTAATGGTGAGCGTGGTCAGCACCTGGGTAACTACTACACGTTACAAATTGGTGGCAGTGTAGTGAGTACAGACTCTGGTGTTTGGTGGGAGTTCCAGAGCTCTGGGACTTAGTGTCCATGTATGGATGCGTCTGTCTGTCACTGTTTTGGCCGGGGACAACGGTGATATAATATCATTGGGAATGGTGGATGCCGCTACTGAACAAATGCTAATTTAAAAAATTCAGAGAGGACCCATGCAAAACTTCAGGACAAAGCTTCCCTGAGTCCCGGGGGGGGGGGGGGGGGAATATGTAGCAGACAGTACCTAGGGACAGTGAGCTAGCTTTTTAGCTCACCTGAGCAAAGGCTCAAGTGACTTCTGATCAAAATTTGTCCGTTGTCTGACATTGTCATTGTTGTAAACTTTTCACTTTTCATCTTCTTCTCGCAGAACCACTGGGCCAAATTCAATTGAAAACTTGGTACAAACCATCCTTGGGTGAAAGGGACTCAAGTTTTGTTCAAATGAAGGACCAGGCCCCTTTTCAAAGGGAGATACTCATAAAAATGCAAAAAATGGGTGTGTCATTTAAAATCTTCTTCTCAAGAACCACTGGCCCAGAAAAGCTGAATTTATATTAAAGCTTTCTGATATATTGGAGATTCAGTTTGTTCCAAATTTATGACCCTCGGGGTACGAGGGATGGCCACAATAGGGCGATCAAAAATTTTACATGTGAATATACAAAAAAAAATCTTTAAAAATCTTAAATTCTTCTCAAGACCACTGTGCCAGAAAGCTGAAATTCATATGAAAGCTTTCCTGATATAGTGGAGATTCAATTTGTTCAAATCATGAACCCCCCTGGGGTACGATGGGGCCCACGCCACAATAAGGGTTTAAAGTTTTACATGTGAATATATTAGGAAAATCTATAAAAATCTTCTTCTGGAGAACCACTGGGCCAGAAAAGCTGAAATTTAAATATGAAAGCTTCCTGATATAGTGGGGATTCAAATTTGTTCAAATTATGACCCCGGGGGGTACGGTGGGGCCACAATAGGGGATCAAAGTTTTATATGTGGTGGCCCATGGGCCTCTTGTCTGGTGATATGATAGAAATTCTCTCTCTTGATCAGGCAAGTTATAAGCAGTGGTGAGCATGGTCATGCAGTACATGGATAGGTGACCGCTACATGTTACAATTATCATACAAACTTCTTCATATCAAGGAAATTTTAATGAAAAATAGTTTCAGAAAATATGTCAGAAATGATATGTTTGACTTTGCCAATTGACAGTTGTCATGAATGTCAGCAGTTTGAGATGTTGTTTATGAGTGCTAATTATTGCCGAGTTCAGCTCGGTCCATTTATAATGTTCATCAAAATAATAGATGCAATATTTTAATTTATTATATACCCATCAATGATCCGAGTGTTGATAACTGTGAAAATTTCCTAGAGTGTGATCCGACTTCCGGATCACCAACACTGGTCGTTTTCCGATTCCGTATCAGTATTCTCTGAAACTGATGACGTAACAATGCAACAACGCAACGTTTTTGTGGAGAATGTCGACTGCGTCATAAACAAATCTGCGGTGTACACAACAAATAATTCCATGGTATGTTTGTGTATTTTGATAATTTGGAACACATTTATCTTATAAACGTCGTTTTAATAGGATAGGTGAGGGGGTAATATAAATAAATTTATCATACTACAGTAACTTGATCCGAAGAGTTGGATCACGTCTCGTTGACAGGCGCCGATCATCAGATCAAACTCGACGCTTCGCGTCTGTTGTATCTGATGATCCGCGCCTGTCAATCGACGTGTCCGACCTCTTCGGATCACTGTAGTAATAATATATATGTATCAATTAATTGATGTTTAATGAAGACGTATTGTACTGAAAACACATGATGATTTGCTCTTTATTTGTTAATGCTTCCCAAGGGACCATGACAGCAGAATTCACTGGTAAGATGTATATTGATCAAGTATTGACTGAAACAACAGTTTCAGATTGGTCAATAATTCCTTTATATTTCATCAATTTTAAATTACCTCTGAAGCTGTTAATGATGTTGTATTCATGATTGTGTGGTTACATGGTTACATGTATCCAAAGGATGACACTGAATAATCCTGGATTGAAATATCAATACTTACTGGGTAATGTTCAACATGCCCCCCCCCCCCTCCCCCTGCAATTATACACTTTCATATTGATAACTTTTAAAATTAAACCATTTTTAAAGAAAAAAATACTGTGAGTGATTATGTGCATATATTCAAAGACTTATTAACTTTATTGCTTGACCACGTAATTATTCGATCAAATATATCTTAATTGGTTTGGGGGCATATTAATTTTCTATTGATTGACAGTGAAGTGTCAGGTTTATGAAAAGTAATAATAAATTGCTCTGATTTAAACAAGTAAGAAGACAAAATTAAAGCATCATAATAAAATATGATTTAATTTTTACATGTATATGATGTTATTTATATGCATCTGAAACCAAAAAGTATTTATAGTCCCTTATGAGACAATGTGACCATTCATGTGGTGCAACTTTTAGCAATAATTAAGCCAATATTAAAGTATTTTGATAAATGCTAAAGTGTGGGTTATATTTGAAACTACAGGCTTTTAATTTGTTGCAAAAATAAACAGGCTTATAGGTTTGGGTTGGTGGATTTTCAAACTTAGCTACATTGTTTCTTAAATTACTGCCATGCAACATATATTTTAAAATGACTTTAAAACTACCAGAAACATATTGCAACAGTTAGACTAAATTCATAAAAATTGTATATACACGTCTTTCATTGATTAACAATTTTCAATTATCATTAGCAGCATACATGTACTTGATCTAATTAAAATTTATTGATTGCCAATGGGCATTTTGAAGGCAATTATATTCGTCTAACTTGGAAGATATCTGCACATATAAATGTATATGACACTATAATAATTATATAGCTTGTAAGTGGTTAGGCTAATTAAGCATATAATTTCAAACTCCCTTTATTAGGTTAATTTGTATAGATATTAATTAAACACACCGCCTAACAAAACACTTGAGGCATGCCATGCAAACCTGAATGTTTCAAATTAAAAAGTTTTCATTTGGGATAAGAACAAACATGGGTTTCTGAGTTTGGATCTATACTACCAAACAAGTTCTGTTAAAACTATCTGTAGTTGGTGTGAAAGAAATTCACCTTGATCAATAATGATAAAAGACAGTGTGCATTTAGAGACGATTATATACAGTCGAACCTCATTATCTCTAACTCAATAGGACTGAGAAAAAAATTTGAGATATTCATGGGTTCATGATATTGAGGGTAAAAATACTTAGAAAATATGTTGCAAGGACTATATTGATTACTTTGACCTAGCCATGGTATTTGAGATATCGAAGTTCAACTGTATTTACTCAAAGAGACGATTATTTAACTTTATACTAGTATATACATGTCCATTAAAATGGCATGCTACATGTATTTGTTTGTTTTCCAGGCCCCATACAAAGGATGACCTGAGGGCATATCTAGTACTTTTGCAGGTATTGTATTTGTGGAATGTTCTTCAAATGACTTACATCAGGTTTAAAAACAAGAGTCACCATGACCCTGCTTGACTTGCAATATACATGTATAGCCATTAAGAATATAGCCATAGAGATTAGAGAATGTAGAAATGAAGTGATCATGATGCATGGGGACAACTAACCTGCATGGGCAATTTTGGTGCCTGTAATCAGGATCACTCTGTCCCATATTGGTTTTCCAGACTTTTTTTCAAATCACTTAAAGATATTGAACTGACTTTTTGTATGCAGTTGTATATTTATGAGTTACTGATCTAGTTCGAATTTCGTTTTGGTTCATTGATATTTGATGGAGTTGTGCCCATTTAACTTTAAAAATTTACTGTTATGACCAGTTTTCCGCACTTTTTTCCTGAACACTTTGAGATATTGAACTGATTTTTGGTATGAAGGTGTATATTAATGAGTTACAGATCAATTTCGTGTTTCGTTTTGGTTTGTTGATTTTTGATTGAGTTGTGCTCCTTTAAGTTTGAAAAATCACTGTTATGACCAGTTTTCCAGACTTATTTTCTAAACTCCTTGATATATTGAACTTATTTATTTATATGCAGGTGTATATTAATGAGTTACAGATAAAATTCGAGTTTTGTTTCAGTTTCTTGATTTTTGATGGAGTTGTGCCAATTGCGCGCCCCTTTAACTTTGAAAAATTACTGTTTTGACCAGTTTTGCAAACTTAATCTTGAAGTTCCAATACGCTTTGAGATATTGAACTGAATTTTGGTATGAAGGTATATATTAATGAGTTACAGATCAAAATTGGGTTTTGTTTTGGTTCTTTGATATCTGATAGAGTAGTGCCCCCTAACTTTGAAAATTTACTTTTATGATCAGTTCCGGATTTTTTTCTCGAAACACTATGAGATATATTGCACTAATATTTTTTGTATGCTGCTGTATATTAATGAGTTACACTTCGAGTTTGAGTTTCGTTCTGGTTCAATGATTTTTTTAATGGAGTTGTGCCCCTTTATTAAAATCATATCTACATAAAAAGAGTGATTATGAATTTCACATGGGATAAATGTATTAATATTGTCATAGCTGCACAATGAAAATTTGTATTCACTATTAATTGTGATATTAATTATCATCTGAGACTGTAGCTGCTGCATAGAGTGAATCAATAATTAAAAAGCAAGCTTAATTCATATGGGACTGATAAAGATTGAATTTGTTTGATGATTTCTGTTTAATGACCAGGATACACGTTTTTCATGGAACAAAAAATGTCTTTGCAGAATCCTCAGTTTGAGAATTTTTCCACCTATGTCATTTTTGCCCACCTGCTGAGACAGGTTGCTGCCTTAACGGATCATGACCACCATTTTCTTGTTCACTGGATGAAAGGGTATGTCTCCAAATGATAAAAATATCATAATTATCAGATATCAATTGATACCATTATAATTACTAATTTTGAGGCTTATAACCATGGCAGGCACATGGGGGAACTTGTACATTGTCTGTCTGTCTGTCTGTCTGTCAATCAACTTGCTTCACATTTGTACAAAATGAAATTTACAAGCAACACTAGTGTTTGAAATAGAAAACTAGTATAATCTGACTGTTCTTGTCAGCATGCTTTTGTACTTTTAGACAAGAGGGATGCTGTTTATGTTTAGAAAGATTCAAAGCCAGAAGGACAGTGCAATGTGACTGAGGCATCTGATAGAATTTCTTTTTAATTTAGGTTGAAGAAGCAAGTTTTTCAGAAAATCATTAAGAGGCTGCAGAACTTTATCTCAATACGACTTTTCCCACCAAAACCTCAGGACCTACCCCCAATGGTGAAATGTACCTGGTGGATACCAAGTGCCACAAAAGTTTTGGCACTTTTTAGTAAGTGTATATTAGGTCATTGTACATGTATTGCAATCTCAAATCTCAGTGTATTAGCCAATCAAAATACAAATTACAAAACATTTGCCAAAGAATGTTATTTTGATATATAGCAGCTCTGCTCCATGATATATATACTAAAACAAAAATTCTTGCAATGACGTCATCAAAAGCATTGTACATGCATGTACTACAATGCACACTCAGTTGCTCCTCCATTGTGCGCAGTACCAGTAATATGATGATAAACAACATGCAGTGTTTAACAAATTATATATGGCCTAGTTCGATCATCAGCTATAGTAACTAGAGCTGAACCATAGTACGATCGAACTGTCTTTGTGCAAAACGGAAGAGGTGTCGCTGCGCATGTCTGGTCTACCACACAGCTACCTACGCTTACAAAATGTTGAACTTTAGTAACCAGACATGCGCACTGAAGGCCCGGAAGCAAGCCACACATGCGCAATTGATGGTTCGGAAGTTAACTAGACATCTACTATGGTTGATGATCGAACTAGGCCATATATAAGTTGAACTTCGGTATCTCGAACTCTGATAATCTCGAATACCATGGCTATGTCGAACTGATTTAATTGGAAGTCCCAGCCACCTATTTTCTGAATATTTTCACCCTCAATATCTCGAATCTATGAATATCTCGAAACTTTTTTCTTGGTCCCATCGAGTTCGAGATAACGAGGTTTGACTGTACCATCTTTTCTATAAGCTGCAACTTATTCAACAAACGTGAAATCCCCAAGCAATCACATGACTGAATGAGCTTTGTGTGAAAGGCTTAAACTTCCTCAAACCAGAACCTGAATGATAACCATAATGATTTGAGATTTTAATTATAGATATTTTAATTACTGATTTAAATTCCTTGTACAGATGCTGCCAACAATTTGACTAGTCCCACGAGTGTGCAATACACAGACTTCTACAACCCCATGCTGGACCACCTGGATTTAATGGCCGAATATTATACATGGCAGAACCCAAGTTCCTGTGCAGGGTATACTCTTCATCAAAATAACACCTCTACATTATTTCATTGTATACATGTACATACATGCACCTTTATATTTTCCATGCTGTTCAAACTTTTAATGTTTACATTTCCAATATTTTTGCCTTTTTAATATTAAATGTATTATTGTGGAATCATTTTAATTCGTGGGGGCCAATGTTTGTGGGTAACCAAAATATTACTGGTTCGAGGGACATAATTTCGCGGGGTAATTGATAAATAATCAAACGGCATAATATTTATAAAGATTAAAAGGAAAATAAACATGTTCGTGGGGAGTAAATTCGTGGGTAAGAGTGACCCACGAAATCCACGAACATTGTCCCCACAAACAATGATGATTCCACAGTATATGTAATTTGTTGCATACATGTATGTTCTAAACAAAGGAGAACAACTTTTAAACAAGATGGTTATCCCGCATCTAAAATGCAATATGTATATATTTCCCGAAACTGCAAAGTTCATGTATATTATGAACACTTAATAATTGTACGTTGTGCATGATGCACAGTTTTCTGCACCTCAAAAATAAAATGTGTTTAGGAATCATGATTTCAACTGTGTTCCATGATATCAAAAGTGATGTTAAGAATTGAGCTTAAGTGTAACAGAAATACACAGTCACAACATTAGCGTGTTATAAACCTGAAATGTTCATTTCTTGATTTGCTTCATTTCAGATTTTCATTCTGCCAGTATCCCTTCATTCTGAGCATCAATGCCAAGCGCACCATATTACAACGGGACAGTGAGCAACAGATGATCATCATGGCCAGGGTAAGCCCCTCAGCAAAATAAATATATACAGTTGAATTTCAGTATCGAGAACACTGATATATCGAATACCATGGTTATGTTGAACTGATTTGGAGGTCCCAGCTACTTATTTTCTGAGTATTTTTACCGTGGATGTCTTGAATTCACAGATATCTCAAACTTTGTTCTTGGTCCCATTGAGTTTGAGATAACGAGGTTCAACTGTATTTGTGAAATTTTTGCAAAGATTAAACTTGAATAATTATTTTTCCATTTTTCACATTTTGTATGGAGATAAACTTTCATTTTCTTCACTGTATACATGCAGTGCATGCAATGACCAAATTTTTTATTACAATTTGCAAAACATCATATTGTTATGTAAAATATTGTTTTGTAAAAATTGCAAAATTGTCTTCCCTAGAGAAGTCTCGTAGCCAAAGTACAACGAAGGCAGATGCCAGATGTCGGAATGCTATTTCTAAATCTGACGGTGAGGAGATCTCATTTAGTCTCGGACTCGCTAAACGAGATCGCTCGCAAGCAGCATGACCTCAAGAAGAAGCTGAAGGTGACATTCGCTGGAGAACCTGGACTGGATATGGGAGGCTTGACCAAGGAGTGGTTTCTTTTGTTAATCCGCCAGATCTTCCACTCAGATTATGGTAAAAAAAAAAATTTCGAGGTTGTCACTCCATGCAAATTTAAATCGTGTTCTTTCCAAAAGCACAAGAATTACGTAATTTAGACATTGTTTCACTGAAAACGTGTTCAAAACCTGCTGGGCCCAGTAGGACCAGTGGACTTGGCCTGAATGTTACTGCCCCTAATGAAATTGTACTGGCTCCCAAAAATTTTCACAGTGACCATTTGTTTCAGAAAATATTCTTTTCTACCAACCGCACATGTCTAAAATGGACAAACTAAATTGCATAATGATGTAAAGCAGGAAGGCCTTTATACCAAAATTCGTAAATTTGGTGATCCCGGGTTCAGGGTTCTGGTTTCTGACCCTAGAGGGGGGGGGGGGGGGGCAACTTGGAACAACTAGGTGGTGTTTTATAATATGTAAAACATTTGAAAGATCTTTCTTCCATTAGCAATGATATTAATTTTGAATTTTAAAGGTAATATGTGTGAAATGAGCAAGGAGCCTTCATATTGATTGTTAAATTTCGTTATCCTAGAGGTCACGGGGTTTCTTCTTATCACTAAATTCAGAATCTTTTCATCTTGAGGTATGAAGCAAAGTGGGATGGGGCAAAAAGTAACCAATTTTCAAAAATCTTTTTCACAACTGCACATGTCAAAGAAAAACTAATCGGCATAGTGATGTAAGAGCAGGATCGAAGGCTCTACATCAAAATTGTTAAAATTTGGATGATACCGGGTTAGCGGGTTGACCCCAGTGCAGCCATCTGGTTACTTTAGTGTTTATACTTGTAACTTTTGAAAAACATCTTCTTCACATTGCTGTTTCATATAATTGAAGAATAAATAAATGGTTAGAAGAGGCAGGAGCCATTTACATAATTATGGCCCCCTGTAAAAATTGGGGGGAGGGGGTATATTGGAATCGGGTTGTCATCCGTCTGTATGACACAATGTTTACCAGGCTCTAAAGTGTTTAGCTTTTCCACCTAGAGACACCAATTGCATGCATATGATCTGACCCATTGGGACAAAATTGTCCCTATTGAAGTTTGGGTTAAAAGTCAAAGGTCAAGTGCTTGGACATCAAGTAGAATATGTTGGTGTCCAGGCTTCTTAAAGCGTTATACATACTATGATGATCTACCCCATGTATCAAAGATGTCGCTATCAAATTTTTTGGTCAGAAATGTCAAATCAACTGGAAATTAACAGTAGCAAATATGGTTTACATTAAACAATTCTTGAACCGATAACAACACCACTTTGTGGAGATTGACAAATAGATAATCTTGTGTATGTAGGGAATCGATATGCATTGAATTTGAAAAGATGATAACAATATGAACGACAACATCATATTGAGACTGTTAAAGCATGTACATATGAGACCGTCGTGTGTGGTCACTCTCTCGGTGACCGTTAAGGCCTGTATGGGCCTCTTTTCAAGTAATAAATATTACCTATCTGTAATTCTGGTTGTACAGTTATGGTCTGGAGAAAAGATTTTGCAAATTTTCGAAAAGTCATTATTTTCATTCATTATTGTTGTATAAGAGTGCTGTTCATGAAAACTTTTCCATATGTAATAAAACCCTAGCCAGAACACATGCCATTAATAGTTCAGACAACAAGAATATAGTAATTCGAACGTATGAATTAGATAACACCTGTCAGTTTAATATTTTCCTTGTTTACTTTAATTCCTACAGGGATGTTTACTCTTGGATTAAGAGCGGGTGTCCCAATTGGTTCTCAGTTTTCGCAATGTGAAACTTACAGGAGTTAACTATAGTGGGTGTGGCTATCCTTTCGACTTAATCTCATTTTGTGGTAAAAAATTTGTCCATCATTTTATTGTAATAAAGCGACATTGATTTAATTAAGAAATGACTGTTATAATTTCAAGTTTACCGGCGATTGAAACTGATGTGCTGACCCCTAATTGCAAACTATATAATCCGCGTAGGGGATCTATATATGTTTGTCAAATAGGCACATGGTTCAATCTCCGGTAAACTTGAAATTATAACAGTCATTTTCTATATATTATATATGCCGGACTATTGTGAGTTCATAAAATTTGATTTCGAAGCTTGAATTTAAACAAAATAAATGTCAAAGTTCATGTCGTAGGGAGATTTAGCTATTCAGACTTGACGTCATCAATAAGAATCGATGTGGTGTCTTCAAATCGAACTCCACACGGCCTCTCCGGAAAAGAAGCCGAGGATCGCCTCCACGCTGGCTTGCTCTTGTTACACGATGCTGATTATCTCTCCTTAACAAAACTCCACTAACATGGTGCTTTAGCCGTTGTACAACAGTAATTTATTTTAGATATGTCATTTCCCTCCATTGCTTGTTTTAGAACTTTTGAATCCTGCAGTGGTGCCTCTCACAACAACCCACAAGCCATTGGTCGGTGTCACAACGATGAATATTGATGACTCTCAAAACTAGTCCACCTCGTAAGTTACATATTTGGAAAAAATCCAAATTCAATAGTAATTGATTCAGCGGTGGCATATCTGGAGTGATGAAGGATGACCTTTATCAGAATCTGTATGCTGCAGATAAATTTTTGCATTGAATCTTCGACAAAGGGCAATCATTATATCTTATTATTAAACGTATTCATGAATTTGTTTTCTGCATTACCTACATTTAGCTAGCTTTATTGTCTTGCAAACCTTGAAAGAGCAGATTTTATATATATTATTTTTTTTCGTTTTCATTTTAGGATGTAAGTCAAGATGGTTGTTACAGGACTTTTAGAATATGACGGTGATGTTTGAAGACGACTTTGGCTGAGTTTCCAGGTTTGTGTGTATGTCATTTAAATTTATCGCAAATTCAAGACCGATTGTCCATGTATGGCTATATTAAACCTTAATGGTTGTAATCTCGCTTTGATGAAGAGATACGTAGTTCCCTGAAACGTTCTACTTACCAGTTTCTATCGTGGATTCTGATGTGGCTCACCGTGGCGTTTAGTCATTTTTCATTCCTTGTTCAGCGTGCATTCTCCAGTCGGTCATGTTCGCGCTGCGTGCAGTTCACCGTTCGGGTACAAGTCAGAGTACGTTTTCACGGACTGTATGTGTAAGTGCAGCCTTGACTCCGTAATCAAATGATCATGTTCTCGAAAACTGCTGCACAATTAACAGTTATATGTATATTGAGCAACTGCGTAGTTTGAATTTTAGCATTTAGTTTTGCTCTTTGCTGTTGAAATTAACATATGAATTTCTAGCATTAGATAATAGAGTAATTAGATTTAGTAATCTACTTTGTAGACGTTTTTTTTCTATGTCATTACAGGTGCTGTGACTTGAGTTTTCGGTGTGATGAAAACGTAATTGATCTCAAACCGTAATGGATCCAATATTCGTGTTGATGAAATAACAGAAAAGTGTTGATTGATATGCCACAATTCCACCTCAGTCACCATGAATTTTCACACGGATGTGTGTAAGACACTGTCTGACTGAATGTAACTCATACCTTACATAAGTAGTTAAAGGACCGTTTTGTATTATGATGATTTATTTTGACAGAGTATGTGCAATTGTATGTGGACTGGATCCTGAACAAGTCCATTTATCACCAGTTTCAAGCCTTCTACCACGGATTCCACAGTGTCTGTGCATCCAATGCGCTTATTGTATGTTGATTGAAACTGATACCTGTAAAAGTAGATATTTTAATTATTTACAATTTGATTTAATCTGCATGCAACTAATTCCATTAAAAATTACAGACAGTGAACTCATAAAAACATAACTTTTAATACAACCTGATTAATTTCTTTGAAATTCCATAGAAGACAAAANTTTGAGTTTTATTGTAATTTCGGACATTTTAACCGTTGGTTTGAGTTTTATTGTAATTTCAGTCGNTGCTAATTGAGTTTTATCGTAATTTTGGTTATTTTACATGTTGGTTTGAGTTTTGTTGTAATTTCGTTCTTTTACCCGTTGGCTTGAGTTTTATTGTAATTTCGGTCGTTTTACCCGTTGGTTTGAGCTTGATTGTAATTTCGGTCATTTTACCCATTGGTTTAAGTTTCCGGTTTGTGTTTTAGATGTTGCGCCCCCAGGAGGTGGAGATGTTGGTGTGTGGAAACCCCATCCTAGACATGAACGAATTACGGAAAGTTACTACATACGACGGATACAGTGCGCAAGATCAAGTGGTCAAGTGAGTTTAAAGTTCATTACTGTTCAACTCANTGCGCAAGATCAAGTGGTCAAGTGAGTTTAACATTCATTACTGCTCAGCTCGTCATCCTTCTCATACTCTTAGATCAAGAAAAATATATGATTGTTTCTAGTTAACTNCCTTCTCATACTCTTAGATCAAGAAAAATATGATTCTTTCTTGTTGACCGACCTACCTGGACTAGAATCCACCAACCTGGAATTAAAAAAAAAAAAATTCCCATTTATTAGTGATCCAGGTCACCTTATACATGTAAATTTTACATGTAAAAATGTAAATTATACATGTAAAATGGCGGCTCCCATAGGCATGAGAGATAGTCTAGTTACTGTGATTAACATTCAAATAATGCAATCATCAGCATGAAAACTCTGAAATTACATCATTCAGTAACTGGAATACATTCTTAGGTATTCATTGTCTACACAGTATACACTATGAAGCTGGCTTAAAGATTAGATCTATTGTAAAACATCTGTAGTAGTGCGAAGGCACAGGCACTTGACGTTTTAAATATATTTGAAAAAAAAAATCTTCCGTAAACTAATAATATGACAAGGTATCTCACACCGCCATCTTTTATTCCTTATTTACCAGCCACATCACTTGCAATTGTCGGCAAAAAGTCGCATTAATTCTTAGAATTGGACCCCTACCATTTAGCAGCAGCCCTGTCAAGGTCCCTTCTCTCGCATCGTCTTGGTAAACTGAAAATAGAGTTCATTTATTGGCTGTAGATGTGATAGATTTTAATTTGAAAAAAAAAATGTTTGCAGTGAGATTTGGTTGACATAAAAATCGTTTTACAATTTGCTATGTGGCCAGGACATAGAGTGTTACCTTTCTCCGTACATCTGTCTCATTTTGTTCTAGGGTTTGACCTTAGACTTATAAAGCAGTGATATACTACACATGTGGTTCAAAGTCCAAATCCTTAATGCTTAGGTGACCTATACTTTACTCTTGATCAACTCTGATTATTTATTTCTTAGTTAAAGTCATTTCCTTGAAGTTGAGCATAAGCCAACCTCCTCTAAATAAAAAAAAAAATACTTTGTTCGATTTTGTTTTGGCCTTGGTAACAGGAAACAAATACAAATGTACATGTATAACTATATTATTCTTTTCATGTAGTACTAGTATAGTGGGCTATACTTTCTACAGAGGACTTCAATCATTGTGACTGTCTGTTTTATTCTAAACTTCATCTTCTTCATCAACTCTGGGCCACCTGTGTAACAGTTACTATTTATATTGACAAGCCACCTGATATGAAAGAGGTTTCCGAAGTTGCTAAAACTCGAATGTAACCAAGCCCTTTGTATATACAATTTAAAATCAAACCACCTGATATGTATTATGCTAACTCTGAATGAAATAATAAAGACTGCTCTCAAATTAACATTGCTGTGACAAAAGCATTGCAGGAAAACCTAAAGTACTACTCCTAAATTACCGGTATCAGTCGATCGTGTGTTTTTCATTAATTGTGATGCTAGCTGGTAAACTGGTTTTGTTACTTTGTACATGTACGATGGACTTGATTCTAAATGTAGAACACAATGTTAAGGGAAAGTAATTGTATCCCAAGTATGCCGAAAATTGAATGATTACAGGGGAAATGCACTAGTACAATGTGACACAAAGGAAATGGCCTGTATGTTATAATCATTATCATCAATGAGAGCGAGGGGTTGTAAGTGCAGCAATTCACATCCTTGTTTTGATTTAAGCTCTTTAGAGTCAGTAATTATAAGACCTAGAGGACATGCATATAGTATTGTTGGTTTTGAACACTACGTTAATCATTAAAGTTATTACGATCTGCTTGTAGGAATTTTTGGGAGGTGGTGCTGTCACTGTCGAATGAATTACAGAAACGTCTTCTGCTGTTCACAACAGGAAGTGACCGTATTCCAGTCGGTGGAATGGCTGAAATGACTTTTAAAATCACTCGTGTTGGTGGAACAGATTTGTAAGTATAATATGGGTTTCCAACTAATTAGGAAATTACAATTGCTAATATATTGGCAATTAGGGACTTTAAATACTTTTTATCTGAAGTTGCCATTTCGTGAAAGATGACTAAATTAACTTAAATCAAAATTTGGAAGTTTCATTTTGGAGGAAAATTATACTGTAATTTTTCCAAATTGGTCATATGTATGATATCATAAATGTGTATTTGATTGTTAATCTTTTGAAATGTAAAATTCTGAATGTTAAATAGGTATCCTTTTTTTAAAATCTAGAGACAATTAAATTGATATTAATTTCACAGGTTACCCATGTCCCACACCTGTTTCAACATGCTAGTTCTGCCAGCCTACAAAAATAAAAAGACAATGAAACTCAAGTTGATTCATGCCATTCAAAATGCAGAGGGCTTTGGATTGGAATGAGCTATGCAGGGTATATTTGTAAAATGCTGTTTTTTCCCTGAGAAAGCATTTTTATTCAATATCTGGAGTTTGTATACATGTGTTTCAAAGCTTGTGATTAACTTAAATAATTCGAACTAATATGTTCCACAATATAAGTCAGTGTTCACACACACATATTATTTTTTTTTTTGAGAGGAATGTTAATTGTTTTATACTTTTAGTAGACAAATGTATCAGGAAAACGACTCTGGTTAAGAGACGTGTGAGAAAATTGGATTCAATGCCATCTCATTTGATGCAGGAAAATGTAAACATGCTATAGAATATTTTGTATTATTACATACATGTATACCATTATAAATTTAATTTACGAATTAACAATATTCTTTTTCGTTCTCTGTTTACATAATCACCAATGTTATGTATGATGCCATATACTATATTATTTATCTGCTTACATGTATGCCATAAGACGTATGTCTTGAACAATAAAGAATATATACATATACGTAATAATGATTAACAAATGACTTTAGTTACTGGTATTATATGATGATATTGAAAGTGTAATGTACCATGGGTAAATATGGAATTTATATTGAGATACATGTAATGAAGGATTATAGGTAACAGGTAAGGTAACATGTAATGAAACATGATTGTACAGTTGACAGAAAAACGAATAATGAATTTGAGTATTTATAAGCTTTGAACATATAAAACTTTGTACATGTACTTAAATTCTTTTCTTTTTGAATTTTTATTTTTTTCAAATTGCATCATTGCCGGTGCCATTTTTTGCATTTTGAAAAAATATTACACTTCAAGTCTTTAATTTACAGAGATATCCGTCCAGTGAAATATCTTCATTGTTGTATTTTTATCAAAAATCAGAGAATATATGTACAGTATTATACATATAAATCATTACTGATTTCTAGTGTAGCATTTATTGTCCATTAACGTGGGGTTTTTTTTTTGGTTTTTTTTTGTCATTTGCTTTAAATCATATTGACTAATGCAAAAACTAGTCTGTCCATGACCAACTCATAGTCAGATTATGATTTGGTATATGTGTACAATGTAATTTGTTAATTTTTGCTTATTTCACCCCAGTCCTGGGTTTTGTACTTGTGAACAAAATCCAAAAAGTCCATAAAAATATGTTCATCGTGAAAACAGGTTAATATGCAAATACATGTGTTTTATTTTTTCTTACAATTCTGTGTTTCAATCATTCAAAGAAATTAGATTCTAGAGATAAAAAAAAAATGTTCTTTTAATGTTTATGATTTTAATTATACTCCTCAGAAAATATTTAGCATTGCTTGTATTATTTCATTTTTATTTTACAACTTGAAATGTACCCTACATTGCTATTATAAGCCTTGATCTCATAGCTGTAGA
>CAJDSM010047485.1:0-14139 GCA_903981925.1 Ostrea lurida | reverse complement strand
AGCGATGTGGTCCATGGGCCTCTTGTTTATATAAGTTGTAGAACTTGTTAATGATGATAATCATCTTAAAATGAAGTTTGATCTTTACAGTTTACACAGGTTTTTAGGTTGCCTTTATTGTAAATGTGGGTGACCTATTGCAATTAGGTCAGCATCTGTTGTTGTCAGTTGTGCTATTACAAATGAATATATTTTAACTTCTTTATAACTACCCTTCATTTCAAATTTTGTTTGAAGCATCTTTGGGACAAAGAGGACATAAACTGCAAATTTTGGGACTTCTGAAGCCTTTAGACAAGGCAAAAATTGCTATTGACGTAAATCACAAAAATTTGTGTAACATGACATAAATATTATATGCGGTGCTGTGTGTTTTTCAGATAACTGTGTTTTTACTTGTGATGGAACCCATTGTTTAGAAAATAAGAGTCTACTCTGTGATCACGTGTACCATTGCCAGGATAAGACAGATGAGCATAACTGTCCCCAGTCCTCTGTAGGAACAGCTCCCAGTAAGTACAGGGAAATAGCAACAGGGATGTTCATGTGTTATTGCTGTCGTCTAAGTTTTAGAAGAATTAATCATGTTGATGTACTTTGTAAAATGTATCAGATATATATTCCCCTGAAAGTATGATTTACTGGTAATCAGTATGCTTCTTAGATAAATGCATGTTTATAGTAACCACTGCTGCTAAATTTATTTGGAATGTTCTTTTTCCATGCTTTGTTGAGTTCAGTGTAGGGTATCTCGGAATTTTTCATTTTTTACCTCACCTGCTCTGANCATGCTTTGTTGAGTTCAGTGTAGGGTATCTTGGAATTTTTCATTTTTTACCTCACCTGCTCAAGTGAACTTTTCCGATCACTTTTTGTCTACTGTCCGTCTGTAAGCTTGATACTTGTTTACTTCTTCACTAGTGTCAAACTTATTTACTTCTTCACTAGTGTCAACCTAACTTGCCATGAAGTTCCGGCATTTCTAATTGCTAAGTCAGAATACGTAATTTGTTAGTCCTGCTCATCAGACTTGATTGGTTGCTTGATTATTTGTTTGTTTTTCATCCCGTTGAGAATATTTCACTCATATTGAGATGTCACCTTTGCCGGTGAAGGGCTGCAAAAGATCTATGCTTAGCACTTATGGCTTTTAGCAGTGAGTGTTCTTTAGCGTGCTACACCTGCTGTGACATGGGACCTCCGTATTTAAGGTCATATCCGAAAGACATGTGATTCTCACCTTTAAATGCCGAGCTCTTGGTGAAGGAGCAATCACTACCTATTTTAGGGTCTTAGGTTTGATGCCATCAGACTTGAAGAATTTGTTTACATGCAATATAGGACAAGTTGAATACAGTTGGACTTCAGTATTTTGAAACCTGATATATCTAATACCATGGCTATGCCAAAGTAATTCAGAAGTCCTAGCCAACTATTTTCTAAGTATTTTTACCCTTGATATCTCAAATCCATGGATTATCTCGGAGTTTTTTCTCAGTCCCATTGAGTTCGAGATAATGAGGTTTGTATTTCCAAAATTCTTACAATAATGGTTCTTGCTCAGTTGCCATAACTATTGTAACAAAGACTCCACTAACAGGACAACATGACGTAATGTAAATGCTATTGTAATCAGAAACATAAGACATTTTGAATTCCATTTGAGTGACCGTGACCTTTTATATTTTAATCTTGAAAACCCAGGAACCCAAAATATATCCTTGTAAAATGCATTTAAAGTCAATCATAAATTGCACTGCAAAAACTGCAAGGAAATTGCATATTATTTGATCCTTTGAATTTCTTCATGAAAAACTGATGGACACCAGATCATTTTGCAAAGTTTGATCTAGTGTGATGAAAATCGAATAAGACCGGTAAAATAAATCTTATGCAGAAAGTTCAGGATATCCTGTCAGTGATTTTGACCCTACATTCAACATGAATCCAAAAATATTACCATTCCTGCAAGTTTGATGAATATAGGAAAAATCATGGACACGACAAATTTTTCTGGCAATGACCTTGATCTTTCTGACCTTGAAAACTGTAATGATAAATGGCATTATTCAAGTCTGACAAAATTTTGAGAGGAATTGGGCGGACTTAAAGGTATTAATATTGACCAATAAGAGTTTCTGTTGCATTTTGCAGTTGTATTACAAACAGATTCAGTCAATACAATACTATATTGGGCAAAGTGTTGCAATTCAAGGGTGAATTGCATTAAGACTTGCTTCTGAATTATAGGTGGACTGATGCAGGTGAGTGATGTGACCCTTGAACCTCTTGAGTTTATATTAGTACATATTCATGTAGAACATGCAAAGGATTTCCCTCAATACTATTAAGTGAAAGATTTACATGTATAACTATATTTTTCCCGAGCCCTCATTATGCCTTAAGTTGACTCATTGGTCAAGTATTTATTGAATATCCATGAATCTTTTGGCATTATTATTTTGACTGTTGTGCAAGACAGGTTTTATGGAGATTTGATTTGCATCAGTGTCTAGAAAATATTAAAAACATGTCTAGAAAATTTTAAAAACAATACTGAGTTACTTAATTGTCTAGCAAAATATCAAGGTGTAATTTTCTCAGGGAAAGAAGTCGAATTATGAATCTATTTTTAATTTTGTTAGTTAAATTGATATTGGATAGGGAAGAACTTTGCACAAATTTACCAGGAATTATGTGACAGAATGAGTAGCCCCTTTTGAATAGTAATAGTATGCATTAATCTACTGTTGATAGGTAGACTTTTGACCAAATATTCCCATTTGATAAGGAAAAAAAGTGCAAAAATGTTTTCATGCTGCTGGGGTTAGTTTGAGGATTAGTTGTATGTTGATCAGGTGTATAGGGATAATGATACATTTGTAGTCACTAGTGACAGATTTCGGAATACTGCAGCCTTATTTGATGATGCAGATCAGACATACAATGTTGCATGTGTTCATTAGTCGGCCAAAATTTAAAAAAAAATAATCAACATTTGTTTTTTTCTGGGCTGCAGTTTAAGAAATTTGTTATCTATCAGAAACCGGACAAAGCCGAAGAAAAAGTTAGGGTTTGTCTGAAAGATGCTGGATTATATAAATATTTTGTTTTTAAGGAGGCGGAAGGATATGTAAGGGTTCATCAGCACACTAATGAGCACATGCTTAAATATTGGAAAAGTTTTAGCTGTTACATCTTCATGCATTATAGCCAGCTTGCAAAGTGTTGAAAGGCAGGTTCCTGGCTTAAGCACGCCATCCAATGAACAGCTTACTTTTCAAGTGTTGGGGAGAAACTGAAGAGGAATTGTCTGTCATTGCTGAAGTATTGATCGGAGGCATAGTGGATCTTCTGTCACAGTATTGCAAAATTGAATTTGACACTTGAAGCATATCTGTGATGAGCCTCAAGGTCAAGGTCATGGGTTCATGCAACGGTCATGTCATAAAAAATGAACACAGATGTCAAAAGCTTCATCATGTAATAGCAGTAATTTTCTGGCTTCATGCAAGGTCAGGAGCCACTATAATCATTAAACTTCCGACAATGGACAAAATTAGTCAAGTGTTATCAGTCGTTGTAAAACACTCTCATTTCTGTAATTACCATCTGTTTAAAATAATAAATAATTCAAACATTTTATTGTTGATGTTGATCGAGGAGGAGCTAAATATTTTTGATGTTGGAGAATTTGAAGGGCTTGGCCAGCTATTTCTTGATGGTAATACCAGTGAAGGAATATAGTGTCTAGACTAAATATCATTAATTACACAGTGAGAGACCCAGAAAGTCACTTAGGATGAAGAAATCTGTCTAGTCGGGTGATAAATGTGTGGTGTTGATGGGTTTGATTTTTATATGACAAAGAGAATAGATGCTTAGAGACTGATGTTTACAAGCCACATTGTACAAGTACAAGGCTTGGATTTTTCTTCTTGAGACACTCTTATTTGTTTAGTACTGTTACGATAAATACCAGACACTACCTGTACCTTAATGAAAAATAAAATTTCAAAGCAGCAATATGATTGGTCATGTTATGTACTTTTAAATCAAAAATAAAATTTCAAAGCAGCAATATGATTGGTTGTGATCTATGTAATCATGTGATTGCGTACAATGATATATTTTTTTTCTCACTATTTTAGCGACAGTCACCCGAGTTGTGGTCATTATTGTGACGATTACGTTAATGCCTGTTTTGGCCATCCTGATCTGTGTAGCCAGCCCGTGTAAATCGACACGTCGCATGTTGCGTCGGTGGACAAATCGCGACCGTGGGGACGTGGAAAATCGACAGTTGAGGCCCAGATCCCAAGTTTCTGAGGTTTGCATTGATATTTAATCTGAGTAAATTATGTCTCCCCCCCACTTTGGTGGGAAGACATATTGTTTTTGGCCTGTCCGTCTGTCTGTCTGTCCGTGTGTCCGTCACAAAGTTAGTCAGTGCAACTCTTCTGAAACTACTGATCCGATTTTTAAGAAACTTTATTTGTAGCAAGGACATATTACTGTAAAAGGCTTTAATTTCGTGGGGCAAAATTTTTTATCTTTTGATATTTCACGATGGTTTAAATTTTGCGGAAAGTAAATAGACTAAATTAGAATTATACCCCTAAATACATTGAATAGCACTTTGCGATGGTTTTATTTGCACGGTTGTTAATGCAATATGAATATTCCCCCTACAGTATGTAGTTGTGCATTTACCATGAAATTTTGATTCTCAAGTTTTGTGGAGTTATGCCCGTTTGAACTTAGAAATTGACAAAAATCTCCTTTGAAACTACTCAACTGACAGGGGGGGGGACATAAGTTTTTGTTTTTATTTATATAAAGGATACTACTGGTAGGTTTGAAATATGCTCCAAATGGTGAAATGTCATTTTTATTCCTCGGAGATTGAAGATTCAAGGGGGGGGTGGGGGGTATGTGTGACTGAATTTGTTTCATTTGTCAGCTAGTTGTGGTGTGTTTAAATTGGTGATAGCTCTTGAATGTTACATTACTGAGGCTTAGGACTTGGTGACAGATAGGGGCATTGTGATTCACAAATGCATCTTATTGATTTTATCTTTACACAGTCTTTGAAATCAAAATAGTTCTGTGAAAATGCTCAAACTTGGAATACATGTAAATGTACAAGTGGCATTTGGAAACAGCTGATATATAATCTGACCTCTATTTAGGTCACTTGTGACGCGGGTGACTCGGGTGGCCTCTTGCTGTCATGTATTGCTCTGTTGTTGTGCACAGTTTGTAAATTATTGAACATTTTTAGCATCTTCTTGGAAACAGCTGAATCAATTTCATCCAATGTTTAGCTCACCTGAGCTGAATGCTCAATCAAGCTATTCTGATCACCTGTCTGTGTCCATCTGCTTTCTCACATTTTTAGCTTCTCCAATTTCAATCATACCTCAGGGTGAAGTTTCTTCAAATGAAAGTGCATACTCCCTCCATAGGAGAAATAATACAGAAAAGGCAAAAAAAATTTAAAATCTCAACAAGAATGACTTGTTTGTGGCGTTGGTGGCCTAGTGGTTAGGTCATCAGATTCTCGACTGAGAGGTTGTGAGTTCAAATCCTAGCTGTTGCAGGGCCAACGTTGTGTCCTTGGGAAAGGCACTTTACATGAATCCCCTCACTCCACCCAAGTGTTAAAGGGGTACCTGGCTATAGACAGTGAAAGATATTGTCGGAATTGCTCATAGTACCTCTTGTTTTCCATGGAGGTAGGATGGGGCCACAAAAGAAGATCAAAGGTTTACAGAAAGAAAAATCTTTAAAATTCTACTTCTCGACAACAAAAGGACCATGATGATACTGGTCATCGTCGGAATCTACGATTGATTACGCTTCGTTCCTCTCTCCATCATGGAGAGAGATCAACTGTGTGTTCCGATGATAGATATTGGTATCAATTCAGGTTTGTTCACATTGGGGGCATGTTGGGGCCACAATAGGAAATCAAAAGTTTTACATGGAATATGTAAGGATTGATCTTCTCCATAGCAGCATGATCATATTATTCATATGAATATGCAAGCACACACAATATAGTGCATATTCAAGTTTGTTCAAAGTGATCCACCCCACCCCACCCATTCCCACTTGGGAGTAGGATGGGGTCACAATGGTTCAGTTTTTTGGTATATAAATTATAAAACATACAGGTAAACACAATGATTTAAATGGTGTATTCTCGGGTGACTTTAAATACTATATGGGCTTCTTGTGTAGAAGATCAAGTGGAAGTAGGAAGAGAAAGACTTGTGAATGAATATTGTTACATGTTTTAATCCTGATTTCAATATTGCAGGCGGGATTTGGTGGAGCTACGTCCACATCTTGTGTATCAGCCAGTCAAGAAATCTCTGACCCTCAAGAGGCCCTGCTCCGTGAACGACGAATACTGAAACATTCAATGCAAACTGACATGACTATTAGTTTACCACCACAAATACCGATCTCCCAGGATGGAGAGGAAGGTTACCAACAGAGTCAAAAGGCTTTAAAATATCAGCCCAAATCTGATGGTTACCAAAATTGCTTTAGACCCCCACCCAACAAGACTGTGCATGATAAAGAGAGCCCGCCTCCTTACTATTCTCACTCTGCCTCCGCCATAGATAAAGTCGGTCATTCTCCGCTGAAAGTCGGGGGAAGTCCCGACAGCCGAACGACGTCCAGCAACATGTTGTCCCGGTCGTACAGTGTGTCCAACAGCAATCATTATCACGACCCGTCTGTGGCAAGGACTAACGCCATTAATGTGGGGACTGCAGCTATTCACCACGAGTTGCACACGTCCAATTATGAACCCCCTAATTATCATACATTATATGATACGTCCGACGACAAAGTTTGATAACTCTTCTCGTGTTTACAGTGCATGCAGACATTTTAAATGGCTAGCAGGCTGGCAAATATCAAAAAGAAATAATGAACAGGCCTACCCTGCTTTTTTGCTCTCTTTTCAAAAAAGACTCATCATATACACACTGAATTGACACCCAAATCCTTCTCATCAACAGCATTCAGTGTAGTGAGGTAGTGTGATAAAGAAAAACAGTGATGCAGAGTGAATGCTTGTCTAGATACAACACAGGTGTTGGTCGTCTTCTTCCTTCCAAGGTTTGCTTTTCCCTGGCTGTCTTTATGACTCTATTTGTACTGCTTTCTGTGTTTATCTTACAAAGACATGTGCTAAAAAGCCAGTAGCAACACGTTGGAATTTGGAAGGAAGGAGATCTGAACCAGGATGAAAGGGGGAGGGGAGAAAGGTGATGAACACGATGATCTTCATTTCATGTGATCTCCATGGATATCTTGGTTTTACTCTTATTCAAAAATGAAATATGGAACTGTACACCTCGCAGTTGTTGCTGGCTGTCACTTAGCGTAGTTTTGATAGTATAAGACTGTAACAGTTCATCGTATCTTGCTGACAGAGAAGTGGCAGTAGCTATCCATTCTGATGAGGCTGGAGCTTTAATTGAGATTTCACACCGACTCCTGCAGATTACTTCATATTTGCATGGATATATTTAAAGATTATATTTTAATGTATGCTTTTTAAATTTTATTTTTTTTTTTATTTGATTTGATTTCAATTTCCAAATTAAAATTTGAATAAGGTCAGAGTAAATTTATTTTAGATATCCATCTTCTGATACATTGTAATTTATAAATTTAACAAAATTTTGTCAAGCTGGTCAGTTTTTTGGTTTTTTTTGTTTGTTGTTTTTGTTTTTTGTAAAGATTAAAATTAAAATTTTCATTCAAGTTAAAAATTATGTATACTATAAAGATTTTTTTCATCCAGTTTTTAAAAAATTTATTTCGAGAAATAATTCTATGCTCATATTAACATTTTGTAACGAAAATGGCAATTATGTGAGGATATCTGTGAACAGGCATGGTTGTATTGATATTGTCAATATTAGACAGTGTACGCATGTACAGTTGTAAAGCCAGTTTAAAGGTGTGAAAATTTTATGGACACAAATTTGGTTGTCATTGTTACACTTCTAACAACGCCATTGGTTTAGGAGGCTTTGTTGCAGTTGTTGACTGTTAAAAGGTTTCATGTTGCACATTGAAATGGCATTATTTGAAGAAATTTTTTTTTTTGGTGATATTCATATTTTGTCAATAATTTGACTTGATTTTTATGTGAATTTTTCTGTGTTTCTGTGTAACTTTCATGTAACGAGTTTTCAATGAAGAACATCTCTGACATATTTTGATAATATGACTGTAAAGATTCAGAGTTTACAAAGTTTATTTGTTCTTTTTGAAAGAATAACTGTCAAACGCCCTTCATTAGTGCAGTGTTCAATATTTTGTATGTTGCTGACTTTAATGGAGTAGAATGGAAGCCATGAATTGCATTTTGAACAATGTTTGTGTACCTCCATTCAAGGAATATGAAAGTTATCATGTTGTAATGTTTGTTCTAGAAGAATTAGAATTTATCAATGAATATTTTTGAAAAAATTATGAACATGGTCCTCATAATTTTGCACTTGGTGAATCTCAAATCTCACAATGCACTAAATTTAGGTCAGTTTTGTAACTATTTAACTATTTTGGAAATTGTTAGGGTGTTGTTTTTTTTTTATCTTGGATTATCAGGCCAGTACCCGAGATGTTTTGGAAAGGGGTTGGGGTGAATCTCTATGATTTCCATATAATAAGGATTACGATATCACAAGAGACATAATGCTCAGGATTTGTTGGGGTTTTTTTTGGGGGGGGGGGGGGGGGTGTATGGATTCAATTCCACTCTAAAGCAAATGAAAATTATAAAATAAGGACTTGAACATTGCTATTGCTAATTTGTAGTTCAAAATTCAGCTTGATTAGTTCAAGATTTTTTTTTCAAAGGGTTTCAGTCACTCCCTACATACCTTTCCTGGGTACAAGCCTGGAAATCAATGGATAAGAATATTAGAGACATTGAATTTGAGAAGTCAAGTTTGACCTTGCATCAGTTAACTGGATGTGCTCTAACACATTCAGTATCTTGGGGCATAGCCCTGTAAAACTAGTAGAGAAGTTGAGTTTTTAGAAGGGATGAAGGTTTTTTGTTGTTATTGCTTAGTTTAGCCATCAAATGGCATTTCACGTATATCTGTGTTGTTACTTAATCATCAAATATGATGTTGAAATTCTTCATGCATGTTGCAGTTTGGACAAATTTTGAATTCTGAAGGTATATCAAACTAAATTCCAAAGCAATTTCTCATAGAGTGATAATCCATTGAAGAAACATCAGTTCAAGTGTTTTGAATTGTATGTTATGCTCAGAAAAATGTATTGTTTGTTTAGGGGGTCTTTAAAATCGACATTGCATTAACTACAGATCTCAATGGAAGTATACAGAAGGATGCAGCTCTGTAATTTAGGAATATTGCAGTAAAGTAAAGGGTCTAATTTTGCCCCCCAGATGAAATCAAATGTTTAAGAACACTATTTTGATGAAAAATGGACACAACTTTCCAAAATTTGCTATTTATAAAAAAAATATGAAAGTATGACATTTCCTCTTAAAATGTTTATGAATAGGTACATATAAGGTCACCCAACTAGATATACCTATTGCTATTGGTCTCTTTAATTTGTTGTCAATTATACATTTGTAATTGAACATTTTTAAGTTCTTGATAAATACGTGGTGCCCCTCCAATTCCCCTCAAATTATGGGACGAGGGGACATAAATCTCGACTCCTACACCCTCGGGACTTTCAGGGTGGGGTAAAAAACTAACTTGTTTTCAAAAATCTTTTCTACAACAAGGGGGCATACATTTGAAATATCAAGACTCCTGCACCCTTGGTGCCATTGGAATAGGGCAAAAATTGACCAATTTACAGAATAAACAAAATGCATAGTGATGTAGAACAGGAAGGTCTCGACCAAAAGTGTACATTTGATGGTCTTTGGGGTTCCAGTACATGGCGGGGCCAAATTTGGCATCTAGTGTTTAAAACATTTATAAAATATTAAATCTTTAATGAGTATAGGTATGCAGAACAGGTAAATTATTATAGATTTCATAGTCCTTGGTGGGCCTCTATGTATACCAGTTTCTTTTCACAAAGATCAAGTCGGATACTTTCACAATGCTCTACATACACACATCTATCTAGTATGAAAGAAATATCATCGGTAGAAAAATTTATCTTCTTTAAAAGTCGCTTGAATTTTCAAAATAAACTATTTCTGGCATCAATTTGAGAAAAATGGTATAGATATGAAAAAAATATAACTTCTCAATCTTGTCTGTATCATTGATAATTCTTTGATATCTGTGGTAGTTATGGGATACATAAGGTTACATTAAATGATGTTAATCATTCTAACTAAATTTCAACATGTGGTCTTTTTATTCAACTTTTAAAAACTTTTTTAAAATCTTCAATAGCTGTAGTATCGGTTGATTACTAATGGGGTTTTTTTCACGATCAGTTATAGTCTAGTCATGAATCTGGAATTGCAACAATACTAACAAGTTATTAAGGATATGAGACCATGTAGATGAAAATTGCACTGTAATGTTAGTAGATGTACATAATTGTAAGCATGAAATTTTTCCACTCTAGAATATCAAACAGCAATTACTCATCTCATGCACCCATCATTTTGAACAAAATGTGAAAGGTGAGAATTGCTAAAATGGCTAATTCTTTCCATTCAAAAAGACCCAATGTTATATTTCTGTTGAGTCTCAAACCACGAGCTGCTTATTTCTAAATGGCAATGTTTGCCTCATAACTAGAGTGCCTACCCCCCCCGTGTGAAATTCCCAGTCCAAGGCGACACTAGAAGAAACACAGTATTGATGAGTAGCTTGTGTTAGTATTTATTTTGTTCACACAAAGATCTCAGCAGCCTAGAAAACTGAAGAATTTCAGCAAATCTATTTGTTCTTGTTTGAGTCTAGTGAGAATGGTATTCTTGTATGTGATATATAATATATATAAATCTGTATAATGTATATTATTTTGCCATGTGCAAGGCACATTGTATGCTTTTATTGAAATTATTTTTTGTTGTGTTTCAAGAAAAAAAAAAGATTGTTATTGTGACTGATTTTATAGCATAAGAATGATCAGAAATCAAATTTCTTTGAGAAATTAGTCAGCAGTGTGTTTGACTTGTCATTCTTGAGAAATTAGTCAGCAGTGTGTTTGACTTGTCATTCTTGAACTGTTACATTATGTGAAAGAAAGAACAGAAAAGGTAAATGAAATACTCTGCAGAGAAAATGACATTCAAATGTGTTTTGAAATTTTTGAAGATTAAATGGAATCTCCTTTCTTGTAACATTGGTGTTTAACAGTATTGACAATTTATCTTAGTGTGTGCAGTTGTGTGTGATGTGCTGCGCCAAGACCGCGGAACATGAACTGGAAAGATTGGAAATACAGTCGAATCTCGTTATCTCGAACTCGATGAGACCATGCAAAAAGTTCGAGATATCAGTAGATTTGAGATATCAAGAGTAAAAATACTCAGAAAATAGCCTGTTAGTGACTCCAAATCACTTCGACTTAGCCATGGTATTCGAGATGTCAGTGTTAAAGATGTCGAAATTCAATTGTATATATGTACATGTACTGCCAAAGTTCAACTGTATACAACGTTCATGATTTTCATCTGTTGCAGTCGAAAAATGGAAAGGGCAGGTACGATTCAGTTTGAGCAACTGTGAAAACATTGGTTTTTGAAGTCGGTTTCAACCCAATATGGTGGTTATAGATAACTTAAATATAGATGTTTTGGATTTAAGGATATAAGTCACTTGATGGGGGGTGTACATAGAAAACAAAAAACAAAAACAAAGAAGTGAGGAAAGATAGACAATGACCTATTTCGTTTAAAATAATGAACCAATAAGTTACATGCTGGAAAAACAAACCCACCCACCCCAAAAAATGGTCATTGCAAAGAAATGAGATCTTTATGTGGATTATGATATTCAAATATATGTCTGATAAATTTTAATTTATTACAAGTAGATGGTGATCATTAATGCTTTTGAGAAGTTTGCACCTAATGCCCATTATATTGATTATGATGCATGTATTGTAACGGGAGTTTTCACGATCGTCCACGCGGAATCTCGCCTGCCTTTTTCATACTAGTTATTTCCATTAGTGTTAGATATTTCATAAAGTGAATTGTAGCAATGTTTTCACGGTCGTCTACGCTGAGTCGCACCTGCTATTTTCATTGTGACGGCAAAAGATTTGACTATAACATACGTTGTATATTTCCAATGTCGCCAGGTAAAAGTTCTTTGGTCTAAATCCTAAATGGAATTGGGCAAACATGGACCCCTAGATATACCAGAGGTTTGGATCAGATGCCCAGGAGGAGTAAGCATCCCCTGTCGACCGGTCACTCTCGGCAAAAACATGGGGATATTATATGACTGACCTTGTGTCGTTATGACTTTCTCCATAGGATTGACACGATATATTGCGTTGACGTCTTCAGAGCGCCAGATTAATATGCGAAATTCTTTGAAGATATTTCATTTGATGCGCGTAACAATTGAAGATCTAAAGATAGCAGTAATATTACTAGTATGCTATATCGATGGACGCTATAATTGAAATGTCTCTCTCTTCAAGTGAATTGATAACCATTGAATAATTCAACCGAAGAGAACAATAATAACTGCGCCCATCAATTCATTTAATTAATGTACGCAATGATCGAATTATTCCCCTTTGATATCATAACTTTCAATTAATGCGCGCAAGAGAGCAATTGCATGAGATTTAATGATTTCTTTGAAATGAAAGATATCTTCAAATTAATTAAATAGAAAATCGAATCATCTGTGCCATGTATTGCGAGCAATAATTCACCACTTTGATAATGCGCGCATGTATTCTGGTGATGAGAGCAATAACAAATTCGTTACACGCAATAATTCAATTGATGCACGTATAGATTATGCGCAATAATTTGATGCGCATATTATTGGATTACTGCACGCAATAATCCAACTGATATCTTTGAATAATTAATGATATCTTCAATTATTTGGTGTTATGTTATAATTTGACATTATATGAAAAGGTGAAGATAACGAACAGTGATCAATCTCATAAATCCTATTCGGAATCCAATTAAGAGCTTGTCAAACACGGGCCCCTGGACACACCAGATGTAGGAACGGGTACATAAGAGGAGTAAGCATTCCCTGTCGACCGGTCACACATGTCGTGAGCCCTTCATCCTGATCAGGTAAACAGAGTATGTACAGTAATTTGTGATACGGCCTAACAATGGGTATAAAACTCATCAAAGAGAATTTGACCCAATGGCAGGTTGTAGATCGTCACAGTGTATAACAACCATAGAATACATAACAGTATGGACAAGGTATTGTGTTTAAATTGTACATGATATAATTTGAGAGGCCTTAAGAATTATTTGGTCAAAGTTGAAACCTTGTTAATGGGGCTTTTGTAGAATGTTCTAGAAGTCGTTGGGGTTCCGGGTTAGAATAGGTCCCCTGTCAGGCAAAAACGAGGAGCATTCCGCAGTGCGTATCGAAGAAGCGACTTCGAATGGTGCGGGTGCTTCGGATGAGACCGGGGAAAAAATTAGGCCTCGTGTTCCCAGCAGGTGTGGCATGATAAAGGATCCCTCCTCTCAAGGCACTGAAGTGCCAAGCATATAAGGCCTACATTTTGCCAAGTCCTTCACCTGAAATGGTGACGTGTTCATATGAGTAAAATATTCTCGAGTGGGACGTAAAACAATTTAAAAAAATCAATCAATATTTCCATGTAAGCGCCACAGACACATTCTTCTGTAAAGGACAAGGACTCGTGATTCCAATAAAGAATGCACAGTAAAAAGCTTGGCAAACACGGACTCCTGAACATACTAGGGGTGGGATCGTGAGTGACTGGTCACACCCACAGTGAGCACTATATATTGATCAGGTAAATGGAGTAATCGTAAATGGAGTAATCCGTAGTCAAAATCGGTGTAAATATAAAGGTATGAAACAACATGCATACGACCTAATGACAGCTTGTATATGTAAATTTGATCGTTATTTATAACAATCCCAACAAAGTTACGAAATGCTGATTTTAAAC
>CAJDSM010047483.1:98-15518 GCA_903981925.1 Ostrea lurida | reverse complement strand
AGGGGTAAACCCTCTTCTTAGAAAGTTTGCCAAAAAGGATAAGATAGCTCTACGCATTTTGAGCCCCCCCCTTCCCTTTCCCCTCGCCCTTGAAAGCCAGCTTAATGGTACCCCCCCCTTTTTTTTTCCCCAAAAAAATTCGGGCAATATGGGTGCATGGACTCGATAACGCGTGAAGAAAGTGTATAGTAACGTGAGTTAAGGACACAAAGTAAATTCTGTTTTAGAGGTATACCCGGGGTATAAAAATATTATCTCACACAGCGCTGAACAAAGGTGATGATAACGAGCATCTTCGCTAGCCAAAGGTGACGATACACGAAAGAGAAACACCGTGTATCGTCACCCTTAGTGAAAGAGAAACACCGTGTATCGTCACCCTTGGCTAGCGAAGATGGATAACGAGTGGCCCATCTTTAACCATTTGACCGCGTTGTGGGGGCATAATTAAGTGCACTGCAGTGGCGGATTTAAGGGGGACCCGGCGCCCCCCCCCCCCTAAAATTTACCGTGCCAAGTGTAATATATAATCTTATTTTTCAGCTGGAAAATTAAATTAATTATAATGCTACATCTACGTCGCCCCCCTCTTCTGGAAAATAGGTAATATTCCATTCAAAAACCTTCAAATTATTGCGCTCATTTATTCAATTGAAAATGACAGAAATATAGTGAAAATGATTACTACTTCGGAGACAAATTTCTCAAGCCCTACAAAAACTATAAACTCTGTAGCTCCGGGGCTTCGCCCCCTGGGCCCCACCATGCAGGGCTTTGCCCTGGACCCACTGGGGCCCTCAAGGCGGCCCCAGCCTCATATGAATTTTGCGCCCCCCCCCCCTCCCAACTCGAATTTCTGGATCCGCTCCCCTGCACTGTGAGGACAAGATTTCTATCCCAATGGCTACCCATAAAATTCAGCATCCTCAAACAGATTTGGGGGTAGTGAGAGACGATGTGGCCGGACATTCTCTCTCAACAAAATTTTATATAATCATATATTGGAATAAACTTTCATACACCTCTCTCCACCCCATCCCCTTTTTATTTTATTTATTTATTGGCATTACCTTCTCATAGATTTAGAATAGAAATAGGACTAGATAGGATAAGAGAACATGTGACAAATGTAATATCAATGTAGTTGAAAAGGAAATACATTTTCTTGTAGATTGTCCTTTTTATAAAGTATAAAGAAAAAAGAATGAAACTTCTAAATGCTCAAAACATAATCATAATGTCAATTTTTATAGTTTAGATAGTTTTCAAAAATGTTTCTGGATCGCTACATGTGAAAATATTGATATTTTACTTCAACTTGGTCACTCCCTCTCTAATCATCTAATGTACCCCCGGGGGGGGGGGGGGGTCTCTTCCTATATATTGGTATACACAGACGTGCCGCTGGTATGGGTCGCTTTTTTGACAAGTCAAATATATCAATGGGGTGCAATTTTCATCAATCTGTTATATCAATGGGTAGACAATTTGGCATGCCATTAATATCTTTTATCCACGGGAATTGATCTGCTAATAAAATTTGTACTCATGTATTATGACATTGAACCCACAATATAACTACATACTTAGTATTACAATTATAACAATACGCACTTACTTGCATGGGCAGTAACTATAGGCCCTACATGAACAGGTCACAATTTTGTCATGAAATATATGATTGGGTCAGAATTTTCAACGGAAATATATGAATGGGTATATGGTTTCAAAAATATTGAATATATTTATGGGGGGTGTTTTGAAAATCTCAGCGGGACGTCTGTACCCAAAAGTATAGGTTGAGACCCCCCCGGGAATGTAACATTGTAAAGCACAACTTGCTATGTATGTTTCTTACTATGCTTTATGTCATTTTTGATTACTGTCTTTTATCTTTGTCTACAATTGTATGATCTCTTTCATGCCTCGTTTTGGACCCTTGATTGGAAGTAAACTATTGTCTATTTTTTGTTGTTGTTTTTGTGTGTGTGTGGGGGGGGGGGGGGTGTATCTTTTTTTGCGTTTACAATAAAATGTGTGTATTTTCTCCTCTTTAGCAAATGCGATGTTGTCTTCGGGTAACGGGTCTCATCAGATATTACAAACGTGAAAGGAAGACAACAGTGTCTGGTGTCTGTCGTTCTTCGCCTAGAGCTGCTTTAAACTGCAGTATCTAAGGTTCGATGACTTAGCCGGAATCAGCGGAGACGCGAATGAGGATAGGACATCTTTGTGATCCTGTTGTGTAAGAAGGCACATACAAGGAACAGGTCGCAAGCTAAATACTTATTTTAGGTGGTAAACTATTTAGATTATTTTTTTATCTATTTGTTTTTATTGTTGTATTCAGATAACTATAATCGCATCTGAGAGTTTTAACTCAGACACTAGGGTTATCAGCCACGTTTTAGTTTACGCCAATCCTCTTTTGTATTGAGAACTGATGATTCAACCAGTCCTGTAAAAAAGTATCCGTATCCACTATATTTTCGTATATGATAACAAAAAACAAAATGCTTATATTTTGCCGACAGCCCGCCGTAGTTATTAGACGCCGGCTATTTATTGATACTATTATTTGAAAATAAATTTCAAAATGCAGTAATGATATTGAACAAATATATATATCACAATTACTACATTGTGCAAAAATCCCCCGCACAAATATTTAAACATCATGTACCTGTAATATATCAAGCCCAGGGGAAAAACAGAGGTGGAAACCCTTTGAATTTTTGGACCAAAAAACTCTGAAAACTGGGCAGATATATTACTGCAAATCAAAAATTATGCAAATCTTCATTTACTTTACATAAACAAGCAAAACTTGTGTATACTGGCTCGAAGGGCGGCTTAGAGAATGACACACTGAGACACACAATCGAAACTCTGTACCGCACGCAATTTCCATTGGTTGAAATATCATGCCCAATGAATGACATACCATCAATGACTTAAAAAACCCGTTTATACAATATTTTTTCCGCTATACTACGAACCGCGGAAAAAAAAATTAAGTATCCACTATATTTTCGTATACTCATGATAACAAAAAAACAAAAATGCTTATTATTTTGCCGACAGCCCCCCGTAGTTATTAGAAAACATAAAGATAGGGGGTTACCGATATCATGAAACAGCAAGTGCAAATTGATATTCGAAAAAACACAAATATTGCTTATACATAAATACGTTATGCAGGCTTTTACATACCTAACCTACACATAGATAATCTATATAACAATTAGATGTCTAATGCTTAGTGACCTCTAACATATTTTCAAACTGGAATCTACAACATAACCATCCTTGCTAGTTTCGCTTTTACGACCATGCCTTTTCCAGCATCTGTCGCTCACACGACCTGAAGCATTAGCAACGCTGTGCTCCCCCAGGCCTCGCATGGAATGAAGCCTAACTTTAGGCCACTACCCACCAATTTCAATTTGGAAATATTCCTTTACATAAACAAGAAAACTTGTGTATACTGCTCGAAGGGCGGCTAGAGAATGACCACCTGAGACACACAATCGAACACCTGTACCGCACGCAATTTCATTGGTTGAAATTATCTGCCCATGAATGACATACATCACATGACTAAAAACCCGTTTATACAATATTTTTCCGCTATACTACGAACCGCGGAAAAAATTAATTATCATACCATCTCTTTAAGATAGCCATCTACCCATTCACAAGAAGACTTCGACGTTTTTTCTACACCCCCCCCTTATCCATCAATGATAAGCACCGGTATAAGTCTGATCTATCTACATGTCCACACAATAAGTACACCTTTCTATCTATGCCCATCCCTAGGACAGGTTCGCCATTGTCACACTTATTATTATTTACACAGTATTTCATTCTGGCATTTACATGTAACTGAGACAAAACTAATTAACTTGAAGAGGCGATTTCCATTATGACTCACAGCTGGTTTATCTTTTTTCAAAGTATTGGTATTGTTTACTTGGAAGTTGTAAATAAATTCACCTTGCATGAAGTTAATATCCAGGCCCCCCAAACAGCAGTTTCTGATTTCATCATTGGAGAGAGAGAGAGAGAGAGAGAGAGAGAGAGAGAGAGAGAGAGAGAGAGAGAGAGAGAGAAATTGTAATGCATTCCCAACATGAAGTATCTTAATAATTAACCTAGATATTTACTTTTGTTCCTCCCTGCAACACCAAATCAGGAGGATACCCACTCAAAATACCTAGTACATCACCATTGACCCCAGAATGTCAGGGAACAATGTTCATGTTTGACGTAAATATAGAATGGTGGCTTTTAACACACAAACAACTTCTCAGTTTCCTGGAAACCCATTAACAATTTTCTTGGAAAGTTCCAAAACCCACTTACACATTCAATATGCTTTACTATCATGAGCTATATACATTGTCAAACTGATATTTAACTGTTATACTTTTTTTTATCAACTAAGCTAAATGTAAGCAACCAGGGGACTGCATTAGTTTAATAAATCCTATCTTTACCTTAACGAGCACCATTCATCATAAAGAAGACATTAATACAAACATGAGATTCTATATGTTTTTATTGAAAATACTTGCATTTAAGCAGCACTTTGTATAAGTCTAACCTGTTTCATAGCATTATACAATGTATTCTTGCAAATGAATTAATTGTGCAGACCTTATTTACTGGATAATTTCCTTTCTCATACAAATCACAGGTTACTTCAAAATACACAAGAGTACATGCATACATTTCCCCATCCCTTTGTAAGTTTTGAATTAGCATAGAATAATACTTAAGTTTTACAACAGGAGTAATCATTATCTTTGTTCAGAAGTTTGAGATGACCCCCCTCACAGCTGATGAAACATCTCATAATCACGCTGAATACATACAAATGAAATTGCAAATTGCGACTGCATACACAATGAAATAGAGCTGTATCACAATTTGCTAATAAATAGATGATTTACAATAATTGACAAAAGCATACTCTGGCATGCGTGTGTATCAATGAATGTAGGATGTGTGGAAATCAATTTCTCTCTCATCAGTGCTGTTTTCTAAGGCAGCACCGCCATTGTGCAATTGAATCAAAACTAAATACATATAGCTACTTTTCTGATTTTCAAAACTAAATAAATCATATATAATTAAAACAACACTCTTATAGTTCCAAATATTGTTTTTACAAAAAACAAAAAAAAAATCATTAAAATATCATCACAAATCAACAATATCATAATCTGAAAACCTGCGAGACGATTCACTCCTGCATCTCCAGGTTTTATATTTCTGTTTCATCACTCCTTGGCAATCACCCATTACATAAAAAACTCGAAAATTTACAACAGAAATACATTTCTTCCTGTTCATATTTAAGTCAAAATATCAAAACATATTTAACCACAATAACCAGTAAAAAAAAGGACTCACAAATGATATGTGTTGCTTGATCAGTAATGGAATCACAGAACCATAACACCTATGGCAACACATTTGCAGTATAAAAAAAAATTATTTAAGTAGATAATAACAAAACAGAAAGTAACAGTGCTCCAATGTGCATGTGAATGTAAAATTTGAAAAAAACGTAAACCTATATGAAATTGAACAATATGAAAATGTTGGATCAACAACCACATATATATACATATAAATGCACAAAGCTAGTGTAAAAGGCAGACACAGTAATTCAATATACATGTAGGGTTCATAGAAAACAAAATAGCTTGCATCACTTGACACACAGAACTATAAAAAAAACCCACAAAATGCTTCAGTTACACGATAAATTCTTTTCTACATTGAAGTTCGATTTTAAAGCTTTTCTTCATAGAATTTTACATCGATTTAAAGCACAGCACCATATTAAATTTAATTTATACGCAACGCTAAACAGTAAGCATATGCAATCCACTGTTTGATTATCGTGAGTATCGCCGATTGTCTTATAATGTTTAACACAGTTGAGGAATGCTTCAGTAAATCACACAACACGTGACGGTCACTTTTTACGTGTTGATGAGGGTTTGGGTATTTTGGAGCCCTTCACAGTTGGAGAAGGGGCCCCTACTGTCCTTGTTTTTACAACATGAGTTTGATAAGTCACTTCTATTTGATTTCGTCCACCAGTAGATCTACTCTCGTGTTGAACTGTTGTGTACATCTCTGGTTCACTGACCTCTGAACACTCACTGTCCGCTCGGCTCGGGGGACGGCTGCCGCCCCCGGTACTGGCTCGACTTGACCGCCCACTTCCTGGAACAGCTGGGGAAGTAAATGTTGAAATTTTAATATCTTTAACTACCGGTAGTTTTAATGTAACAAAACATAACTTGATTAATTTTGTAAAGTTTAATAATGAAAATGACAAACTTTTCATTTACATTGAAATGTATTATATTCTTTAAAATACAGTGCACATGGACACACAAGTTGATATTGCTGATTCAAAACTTTACACACATAAAAGACTTGTAAAATTAAAGGTCTGTGCAGGAAATTTCTCACCTGGGCTGAAAACATTTCGTGGTGAAGGGATGTATCGCGGTCTTTTTGGTGTACTGTCCACGTTGGTTTGGGTCATAATCTGTCTGACCTCACCGTCTGGACCAGGGGTTGACCGGGCACTGTTCTGTCGCCATGGTGTGGCATGAGCCGTCCTTTCCCGGATCTGAAATCACAAAACTTGCATGATCTAGAAGCACAAATGATTTGAGAAATCTTGCAATGTCTAACATGATGTGCAAGTCGCTATTAACTGGACACACAAATATAATATTGACTCCATCCTTGGTTCTTATTTGTAGGAGTAGGACGCTATAAATCATCAGGCGTGATAAAAGTCAGAGAAAATGTAACTGTTGTGTTAGTTAAGAGGACAATTTAGGCCAAGTTCAAACTACATGTACTTTTAAATAACCACAATTGAAAACTGCAAGAGTGCACTACAAGGGTTAAATGTTCTGGATTATCCAGGTTATATCATCCTATTGTGAACTATTCTCTACATTTCTAACAGGTCAAAAGTAAGTTGCAGTGATGATCTGTATGTTTTATAGATTATATAAAGGCAAGTCACATTGATGAATTGTAATGTTGGTTGACGATAAATCATAGTGATGATTTGTCATTCTGTTTATTGACTTTTTGGTACTGAAAAGACCTACAGCATTTGAGACTGAAAAAAAGTATAGAATACCTTTGTGATGGGTCCAGTTGCAGAACTTGGCGATCGCGTGCTCCATGATGCTCCAGAGTAAGTGGAACTTCCCGAGTGTGAACTGCCACTCGGACTCTTGGATATGAACGGACTCATGGACTGACTAACACCCTGGGCAAGAATGAACTGCTCCCTCAGCTCTACATTAGTCCGGCCCTTCGCTGTAAATAAAATCAATAAGTTTAATCTACAGAAATTTCTGAAGCTGTAACTTACATTGTATAAAATAATCTCATATCTTGTATTTCTCATATAAAATGTAAACACATGTACAAGTCTGACTAAAATTGTAACACTTGGTAAGCTCATGTATAGATAAAAATAATTGCTTTGTTTAGTTATAAAATTAGAGTATTAAAATTAACAATATGGAAATCACATCAAAGTCTTGGATCTTTCTGAATTTCAGGAACATGCAATGGTAATCTATATCATTCAACATAAGCTGCATTTTGTATTTTATTCTTTACTCTACTGTTCATATAGACTTCTGTGTATTTGTCTATGATGAAATCTATCAATGCTAATTAAATATACAAACACATAATTATGTAAAATCAATTCTGCAACGGAATAAAAATGTTCTGAAGTGCAGAATATACATTACCGACAAGTAATAATATGTGTTATGGCAGATAATTATGCAAATGTAAATTATCATGTGTGTTTCTTAAAATCATATAAAAAATACACTGATACATACATGTGCATTTCACATTGTGAATTCAAGGCTTAATTTACATAAAGATGGATTCAAATCAAGTACCAAGACCATTTAATTTTCATGCCCCCCCCACCCCCCCCCCCACCCCCCCAAAATTTAAAACCAAGATCCAAGATGGTTTGTGAAACCACTATGACCCAGATTCCAATGCCAGTTGAGTCAGGAGGTTCAAAAATTTGTACCAGTAGAAAGGCTTGTCATAAGAACCCACATGGTAATCATGAAAGTCCCATCTCTGGGCCATTCAAAAGTATGGCCAATGTTAATTTTTTCGCAGAAAAAACAGACAGACGAAAAAACTATTGCCCCTGAATCGAAGATTCCGGGGGCATAAATATTATGCAAGTGTCTTGTCTAACTTTTCAGGACAGTCTTATATATCAATGTTGAATAAATATGCTTCCTGACATCATTTCAGTAGAATATGGGAAATTATAACTTATTGTTAGATAACAATATAGGGTGAAAGTTATATATTTAGTTTGGAACATTATTTACATACAGTGTACATGCAAATAAATTTCAAACAGGAAATTGTTAAAAGTCATCATATCGGGAATCACACCTTTGCTGGAATTGAAACTCTATAAATATACATGATGCAGTAACGGCAATGTAATGCTTCATTAAACACCGGGTATAAAAACACAACAGTAAAAAATAAACGAACAACAAAGAAAGCATCAATGGGTTGCTAAGCAACAGTTGCGGTTCATACTTAGTTGTTCTGGTGTCATGACAACCTTAAACTGAAAACGGTTTCTTCTTCGGAGACCTACTACAGCAAAAAAAAGAAGACAGACACATGGAAAACCAAAATTACGAACGAACGAGAGCAACTGATGTCTGTGAGGATGTTTGAAAATGATTATATGGGAAAAAACCTGATGACCATGAAAATCCGCAAGTAACCCAGAATAAAGTAAATAATTAAAATTAAAGAAATACACATATTTAAATAAAAAATAACCTGGCAAAAATATTACATGTAATATATATACAAGGATGTAAAAAATCCCATATCCACGAAATAAAAACAGAACTCGGCTCCCAAAATAATTAATGCTGGAATTAAACATAATTTGTTGGCAACGGAAACTTGTGTTTACTCACATGCTGGGCACGTCTCAAAATGTTTACTTAAATCTGACAAAAATTAATTAATTTATTATTATAACGAAATGACAGACTTTACAGAAAACACTTAGCTCATCAGCATGTAACTTAAATTGCTTACACACACACATTGCTGGTGTAATCTGCGTTTCAATTACAAAAATCAAAGGGAAAAATACACAAAAAGTCAGTTTATGAATTAAAAATGTCTAGTGCCACTCAACAGTGTGCTTTTAATACAAGACCATGTAACAAAATGAAATAATTTGTTTCTCTATGATAAATAGGCTATGAAATTTATCGATAATTTTATACTCCAAGATGAAAACATGATATGAATCATGAAATCAAAATCATGATATTATATTAAATCACAAATGAAATACACTGTAGATGAATATCATTTGAAATATATTAGACACAAAAGCACAACTTACAATGATTTAAAACTTTTAATTGCTCAAAAACCATGAAATAAGGTTTACATTTTCAGTTCAGAGAAAACCCCAGTTCTTTGAAAAAGTTTTCCACTAAAGAGATTGACATTTATCATCTACTGTGAAATAGCAATATCTGATGTAAACTTTACCTCGACAGGGGTCGTTCTTGACTAGGAACTCATCTAGGGCCACCCATCCCCCACCCACTCTCACCATCACCGTACTGCGCAGGATCCTCACCAGCCGCAGCTTCTGGGAGTCTCCAAACTGTAGGAAAGAAATATCATTGCCATTTACTTAAGTTAAAATGGAATTTTACAACCTTTGTTAATCTAAAGCTACATGTAATGCATACTATGAAGTGAAATGATGGTATATCAGTTCAATCATTTCACTGGAGATCAGTCCATACCATTTTTACTAAAAAATGTGGCATTGAACATCTATTCAAATAGTTTATACATAGCTACAATTTCACACATACTGGTAGGAGCTACATCTTGGCACATACTGGTAAGAACAATGTATGTATACCCGGTATTTTCCTTCCCCGATCTTGTGGATCTTGAACTGTTTAACACAGGTACACTTGGACACCTGGTTTTTGACCTCGTCTGTGATTTTCTCGGAGTCTGTGATGGGTTTCTGCGGCTCCCTGTCCGGTTTGAGGGCGTTAACAAAGTCCTTGTAATCAATGAGACCAGTGCCATCCCTGTCAAACATGTTGGCAACCGTCTCCATCTCCAGCTGGCTTGTGGGGAATTCTGGGAAGGTGCAAGGAAACAAAATAAAGCTTTCTCAGAGCTTTGTTACATCAAAATAAGAAAGCTAAATCACTTTAATGACTTTAATATGAAGAGTAACCTAAAATGATACATGGTTCCTTTGTTGAAAATGAAAACCATATACTGTAGATTGATGGAGATGACACATCAAAATAAGATACTGGAAATATTTTTTTTTTCGTATTTTTTGTGTGGAGGGCCCCTACTCATATCTGATACAATAAGTATAGGTAAATGATAGAACTTATTTAGATACTGTAAAGCTAATCATTCAATTAAACCCAGCGTACTGGTGGCGATGATGCCGTCGATGAATTCCTTCCGTGTGACTCTGCCATCCCTGTCTCGGTCCTGACGACGGAACATATCCATGATTCGGGATTTATTATGTCTCATAAACTGGAGGTACCGCCTCCTCCAGTCATCAAACTTAAAGTTCTTCAGTCTCTCCACCTTCAAATTAACAGGGTACAAATAATGTATCAGAAATATCTACATGGAATACATACATGTATAAAGCTGGAAAGAGAAGTTGTGCACTTTGATTCAATTAAATAAATAAATTTTCTCTCAAAATCAGAAGCATTACCTCTTTGAGGTAGTCGAGAGCATCCTGGAGTTTCCTGTTTCGATCCATGGCTATCAGCCATACAGTCCTCCATTTCATGAAGAGGGCCCCCACTCTGGGATTCCTGAACACAGGCTCAGGGGTTTTCCTCCCACTGGGGTCTTTCCTATATACAACATAATACAATGTATGGTCAGAGGTATAAGTAAAAGGAATGCCGGCCTTTCAAAATCACAAGACCCAAGTAATGAACTATTCTTGGATAAATAGAGTAATGCAATTCATCTAACATATATTTTATCAAAATAAACTACCTCAGTGATTAGTATCTATTAATAGTCTGACCTTGGGGTCCTGATGGGGGTGTGTCTCCCTGACAGTGAGGACTTTAGCACTGGGATCTGGGACACGGGCTCTGATACAGATGTTCCTCTCCTACGGTCACCTTTTGTCAGCCTGTCCACATCAGGTTGTTTTGAGGACATGTCATTTTGGAAATCCTGAAGTGGGAGAAAATAAATCATACCATTAAAAGGGAACCTTCATTTGCACCATCTGGAATCTGATATCTTCATCACCGTTACTTTGTGCCAATTTTCTTCCACTTACTGTATCACCACGAAACGTTCGTCTCACAATTCTTATTATCACAAATCTCATATTGTTAGAGACTGGAGCCTCACCTGATGGTCTTTAAGCAGATCCATAATGACCTGGATGTCACCTGGAATCGGTTCCTGATCCAGACCCATCAGTGTGCCTTCTGCAGAATTCAGCCATGCCAAGAGGTCGTCTAAAATGGCATTGTTGCGTCTCATTACCTGAAGGCCTTCTGCTAATTTGATGCCACGCTGTTTACACATAGCAGTCACCTGAAACAGAAGGAAAACCATTGTACCAAAACATGAACTGGAAATAAACATCATTGACACTCTACTTCAGATACTATTGCTTCTGAGTTCTTGAGTTGAAGAGATTTATCTAAGATCATCTGTGTTCTGTACATGCATATTCCATCTTTTTCATACCTCTTCCCAGCGAGCTCTCAGAACAGACAGCCAGTGCTTGAGAGTGGTTAAAGCGTCTGGGTGACACCTCTTCAGGATATCCTGCCCGATGCTGAGGGTTTCTCTCAATTTAGCCTCCTGTCTCATCAAGTCTTCCTCAAATTTCTGAAACAAATTTTGAAAACATCAAATGAAATTCTCTAAGCCAGGTGGTGAGCAATAGCATTTAAAACTAGCAATTAGCATGATTAAAACTAGTGGTAAGTCTTCCAGGGAAACATGTGTCGCCTGCCTACTTCTAATTTCATTTGAAAATTACTTCATCATTTAAAGTATCATCATGGCAAAAAAGTATATGATTATGTTTTTTTCAGAATTCAGTTCTGTTTCAAGTTTACCAGAATGACAATGCATATCCTAACATGATGAATTAGATGAAAGATGAGATATTGTTATAGATGCCATTTGTGAGTTTGTGAGATTCTATCTGAAATAAAGACAATTTGTTTATGTTAAAAAATTTAAGTTGCGTCAAACAGGAAGTGACATGCGGCAGATTGGAAACTGCGTTACATGATACAGTTGGCCATACTGATGCTCTGTGCCAAATATCAGGAAGCTGGCCTATGTGGTTTCTGAGAAAAATTGTGACAGAAAATTTTGTGACGCCGACACCGACGACGCAGACGACTAAAGTGATCCCTATATGTCGCTCACACAATTACAAAGGAATAAAAATGATGCATTGGTCAGGATATTTGGAATTTGGTACTCATAAAATTTTCTAAGGGACTCAAACTGCTCAAAAACCACAATTCCAGGACTTGCTTGAGAAAGTCTGAGTAACAAACTCCGCCCCTGTTTGTCCAGGGAATAAAAAATAAAAAAAGAACCAAAATTCACAATTTTTCAGATTATGAAGAGTCTGTAAGTTACACGTACCTTGTGCTCCTCGATCTGTTTGAGGAGTGGCAGTTCCTCCTCAGGGAGAGCACCTCGGTACCTCAGCTGTCTCTCAGCAGAGGCCAGCCAATCCAACAAAGCCTGACCCTTCTGGTGGAAGTCTTCAGCCTGCAATACAATATATCTGATGTCAAATATCAGGGATCTTTAATCAACAGTTATACAGTGTTTAATTACAACAAAACCAGACTTGCATGAATTTAAAATCCAATTTCACAAATCCACTGTGCTACATCTAAACACCTAAAAATCTAAGACTACAAAGCTTTTACAGCCATCTTGGATTTTCATGCAAAAACCCTGCTGCAGATTCTTAAATCTAGATTAGATTTCAAATCAAACATCCCAAATTAAAAATCTGGATAATCACACATAATATGTCTATCCAACAGTTTTGAAATTTCAGACGTTAAAATCTCACAACAATATATATTCTTGCACAAGTTTGTATTTTTACACAAGTTTATCTTTAGATATTTCCAATCACTATTGCATTGACAGTAATAAATCTTGGCTGGGTCATTGTATTTCATTTCTTGATAAAAACACTGACAATCAATTGAACTTTGATATATAACCTTATACGTAAGTACAAAAAAGGGTGAATTAATATCATAAATATGAGGAACAAATGTCAAATCTGTTTAATATAAAAAACAATGGAAGCATGAGGATGATGTCTGCAGTCTTTACAATAAGATAAGACTGACCAGCTTGTGAGCTTGTTCCAGCTTCTCCTGCTTGTTCACGCTCAGCTTGCACACTCTGTCCCACATTGTGCTGAGCTCTATAAGCTCCGCTTGTTGCTGTGTCATGTCGTGCTCTGATTTGTCCAGCATTTCCTTGGCTCTCTTCCTAACAAACGCCACAGTGTTGGACCGAGCTCCCAGCTCATGCTGGAATGCCTGTAAACCCCACAATAAATCATTAGTGTACTCTGCCATACAAAACAACTGAGTTTTTATTGCATCAACAAATCAAGCAATGAAATCTGGTCGAGATTCAATACTGTAAAACGAGAATATTTAGCGCACTTTTTATTTTAGCGCCTTTGGCGCAAACGTACGATTGCGCTAAATTAAGTTGTGCACTAAAAGGTTTACACTGACATTAAATTATTGACTAGGTGGTATCGTTGCGCTAAAATAAGTATGCGGCAAAAGCTTTTCATTCCTGATTGCGCCAAAAAAATATGTTTGCGCCAAATATTCTCGTTTTACAGTACTTTCATGTCTAAGCAACTCTGGAATCCTGAAGATTTGACAGAAAGCACACAAACATTGGATTTATGCTAAACCCAACTCTGCAGAACTTGTAGTAATCTACATTTAGCTGACCTTGTGGATTTCCATGAGGTTGTTGATTGTGAAGATGTCCCCATACACAGGCTGGTCCTCTCCCAGGGTGGGTTCTACCTTGGCTAGCCAGTCCAGCAGCGCCTGTAGAGCCTCCGAGAACTGACCAGCAAACAAAAGGGCCTCTTCCAGCTTGCGCTGTCTGTAAAGTCAAAGGTTAGAGTGAGCAGCACATAAAACTTCTCACATTTGAATGGAATTTTAATTCAAAGAGTAGTAATTTTTTTTAACAATCATCTGAATTTGTGAATTGTCATCTTAACAGATAAAGATATGGGTATATGTGTAGTTTGTCTTGCCCAATACTGTCAACCTACTTTAATTTGCGGCTACTTTATTTCATGATTCACCTGTGGTAATGTGATAAGAGGCGAGTAATTTTCAAGCTGAGCCTTTTAAACTTTATTTCTTTCATTCAAGGACTGGGTCATGACGAGAAATATTCACGACGATGAGGTTCTCTTGAATCTCACAAAGTTTTCTCGCACTAATAGCTTATGTACACTAATATCTAGTGGCGTTCTTCCTATCATATACAACGTGTGTGTGTATATAATCCTCTCCAAGTGAGTTGTGATCTTTTAATCTTCCTTTCAACATTAGCACAGAGAGAATTCCATTTGGACTTCAGAGCCCAGTTTCTTGTCAATCTCTCGGTCGGTCTGGTTCTGGGTTTTGTCTTTCATGAGCGACCCATTCTGTTTACGCTTCATACATGGTTGTTTAGCACCTCGTGTGTGTGGCATTTCTTATACAGTGTCTAGTACACATATTAGCTACCTCTGTATAAAAGAAATACCACACAAGAGATAACTGGCTGCACCTTTAAGTATGCAAGCAAATTTATTTCTACTTCTGTATGAATAATTCATCAATCAAAATGAAAAGTACTGTTTAACAGCATTTGCAATCTATCATGATCAAAACAAAGTAAAATCACAAACACCTTATAAATTTGTTATAATTACATGTACAGATTTTTATTTTTCAAGCAGTATATATGTAGAAGATACTTAAATGTCTCATCTCTTTACTCAGACTATTCCTCATTCATACCCTGTGTTTGATGATCTGTGTTTTGATAGTTGTGTGGTCGTTACTGACGGAAGTGTCCGAGTCCAGCACAGCTTCGGCCTGCTGCATCCACTCCATCATGTCCTTCCACATCACAAAGAACTGAAAGCAGGTCAAGAGAGAAATCACAAAATGCCTAGATCATTCCAATCAGACACACAAAGAACTGAAAGTACGC
>CAJDSM010047472.1:0-20468 GCA_903981925.1 Ostrea lurida | reverse complement strand
AAGTTAGTCATAATTCAATTAATTGCGCCAGCTTCACTGTTGATAGATTCATACAATTGCAGCCTTCATTGCACTAAGCTCTGTGCTCCTCAAATATTCGACATGTGTTGGATATCTAAATCAAGACTGGACAATTAACTGTCTATGGAATAATTTCTTACAAGTAAGCCAATAATTAAAAGTCATGATTATCAACTTTGGAGTGCATTTATTCATAAAGAATATTCAAAACAAAATATCCAACCGGGAACTTGTTTTACAGCAAACATAAAAAAAAAAACAAAGATGTTGTTTATTTGTGAAATCACGATATGCCCGCCGTATTTCCAATGCAGTGGAAGGGGCTTGTCATAAAGGATAGGCATATGAAATATGAAAGGTGTTATCCCTACCATTCAAAAGTTATGGCCATATGTTTAAATTTAAAAATGAAGGTCAAAATTTAAGGTCAAGGCAAATATTTTGGTACAGATAAAGGACTCATCATAAGGGAATGACACATGTGAATATATGAAGTGCCTATACTCTTGCCAGTCAAAAGTTATTGCTGAATGTTAAAGTTTTTGAAAAGTAGGTCAAGTTCAAAGATCAAGTCAGGAGGTCTAAAAGTTTTGCATCCACGGAAATGTCTTGTCATAAGGAAATACCTGTGAAATGATTAAGTCTAGTACTTACCATTTAAAAAGATATGCTAAGGTTAAGTTTTTTGAAATAGGTCAAACTTCAAGTTCAAGGTCAAGAGGTTCAAAAATTTGGTACCCATGGAAAAGTCTTGTATAAAAACAGTAACTTGTGAAATATCAAAGCCCTAAGTATTATATTCAAAGTTATAGCTAAGGTTAAAGTTTTTGATAAGTAGGTCAAACTTCTAGATCAAGGTCGGAAGGTCAATCATGTGGTGACCACGGAAAGGGCTTGTATAAGAACATACACTTGAAATATCAAAGCCCTCGTATTACCTATTCAAAGTTACAAGACGCAGCAAAGCGTGCTACTACCCCACTTGCCGGAACGAAACGAAAACGATTCTTGAACGGAAAGCTGAACGATGTTGACGAACGCTGACGGTTTGCACGAAAACGCTTGCACGTTTGTTACGAACGCTGAAGATTTTGTTACGGTGAAACGCTGAGGTTTGTAGGAAGAGATTCGCAGCGGAACGCGTTTGTCGGAACGATTTCGCACGGAACGCTTTCCCTTCTTGAACGGTTCGCGCGAAACGTAAGGCGGAGCGCGCAAAGGCTTTGTGAATTGGCTGGTGAGTTTGGTTTACCTAAAACGTGTAGGCGTGGCCGTACGCTTGGTTTTATCTCAGCATGTATTAATTTTATGGGAGTGATTATACATAATTATTTCAAATACAGATTTACCTTAAAATTAATAGAAGATGGGAAGGATATGTTTAGAATGACTAACCTGATTTCACCTTTGTGGTACCGTTTAATGGTAATTGCAATTATGAATTGAAGAAAATTATTATTTTAACTGAATTTAATAGACTTGGAAAAAAAAATGTGAAAATCGCGATCGATGTTAAAATGAAATTATCACTTACTATTGATTTTTACGGACTTTGTACTGTAATTTGAAATTTGTTTCGCTAATAAGTATACATGTGCATTGTTGATGTAAGTCAATTTGTTTGAAGTGACCCAAAAGTAAAGTTAAATACAATAAAATTGAATAATGAGTTGTTGAAAAGCAAGTAACGAAAATTGCAGAAAAAGAAGGACATACAAATCCGCATCCTTTGTGAAATATATGAACTTGCATGTTGATTATCACTCCTAATTATATTACATATAGTTTAATCAAACTGAAAAAACAAAATTTCCCTTCGTGTCCCGTACAGTGTAATGATGTGCATTGTAGTATGAACAGACTTTTGTGAAATCAGTTTGTTCTTAGTGCTCATATCCCGTCATAGGCATTTAATTGACGTTTTTAATATATTTGGGGGAAAAAATCTTCCGTAAAGTTAAGTGTCATATTATTATTTACGGGAAGTTTTTTTTTCCAAATTATTTAAAAGGTCAATTTCTGGTGTATTCCGTGTAAACAATGAAAAAAGAAACAGGCAACCAATCAGTCTAAATTTGATGATTGATACAACATACACGATCATGTAAATAGACTGCGAGCGTGCGTAATTTTTGACAATATACGCTCCCGTTTCAGGGTACATCAACGACTCCCTCTTCGACACTTTTCAATATTCGAAAACAAAGGGAGAATCAAAACAACGGGTTCACACCGGTTGCTGTATGGCAAAATCCCTAGTTAAATAAGAACTTACCCCTAAATGATACATATATTTCAATCCCACCCAAACAAATCTTTTTAAAAAGGTGTATAACAGATGGTACATTTAACATAAGCTACTTTTTTAGGGCCTTTGATATAACGATCAGTAATTTAATTTGTTCAGAATGTTTAAAAAATAATTAACAATTCGTCGGGCAGGGTGCATTATTTGTACCGCAATTATACAATCATTGTGAATTTTACTTTTGAATGAGTAAAAGAAAAGACCAAATTGAGATGCGTAAATGCATAAAAGTCAGCGAGTTTTGTTCATTTATTGGGGCGGGGGGTGAAATTTTTTGGTTTTGCTCCCATTTCTATTTTTGGTATTCATTCATCGAATGTAAACATGCAGAAGACTGATAATATTTAGAATTGTTTTTCACGCAGAGGTGAAATTCAATTTTCGGAAGAATTGTCGCGTCAATTTTCACACTCGGTGAAAAAGCCAAACACCATGTTTATTTCAAGCCCGATAGCTCTTATTCAAGGGGACCTTTTGGAATTTGCACAGAATATAAAGATATATATCCACACCAGATAGAGGAGAACCGCGATCAAAAGGAGAATCCTAATGTGTGGAAAGAAAAAAACTTGAAAGATTGCAAGTGATTGGTGTTTGCTTGTAGCCTGCTCCCACTAATCCTGATATATGTTATCCCTTTAAAAGGATATAAACAGCCGAGTTGCTCATGTGCATGGTAACATTTAACACAAGTATGATATTGTTGTGTTCAGGAACAAAAAAAAAACAAACAATACAAAAAACAGAAAGACAACGTTCATTCTTAAAAAAAAATCATTTTAAGAAATAATAGAATGTTCTTACTAAATAAAAATGCAATTTAGCGAAAATGTGACACAGATATATTTCTTAAATTGTACACTGTCTTCTATAGATACTAGTTTTACGGGGAAGGGGAGGGGTAATAGAACATTACTATCGTCAGTTAGTTGACAAAAGTCAAAATATTGGCCTTCTATATGCATGCAAGCTCCGTCGCACAATATTATGTAATATATCACTATCATTCACATGTGGACTGCAGTGGCATGTAAGAAGAATATTATTGCTATAAAAAGAGATCAAACACCTCTCAATTTTCCGATACTGTGCAGCCATATTATTTGTTTAAAATCCGACATGACCCATGTGATTCTGATTCTCAGATGATATTCACGAGGATTTTTAGAAGTTGAAGTACCGTGAAATATTTTACTCTGTGGGGTTTACTAAATTATTACAGCATATGTAGTTATTTGTGAATGATTCGTGCTTATTTTAAGTTAGAATAATGGATTGATTCCCGTTTCTCTTTCCTTATTCTGAAAAGAAATAATTTTTTAATTTCAATGTACATTTGTATGACATGCCGTTGTGGCAGTGTAGCATGTACGAATTTTGTTAGAACATCTTAATACTATGCAGCCGAGGGAAAATAAGTATACTCGCTGGCAAAGACATATAAATGGTTTGCGCTGGCAACATATTTTAAAAGTCTTAAATTAAATAAAGTAATTACGGAAATGAAAATCAACTAAACTTTTTATCAGAGATGCTCCTGTTTTCGTTAAGCAACCACAAACGCCTGATGCTCTGCCTTTGTAAGTGTTTCAAGTGACTGTTCTTTCAATACTTTTGTTGAATTTTTACTGTTGACAATCCAACTTTCTTCAGATTTCAAGAGTAACTGTTTTATTTTGTTGGTCAGTTACGTCCACTTGTTCTCCGTAAGCCATAGCGATATGAACTTATACGCTCTGTCCAGTGGGGCCGTGGCTTGAACGGTTCTGTAACGTCTTATGGGCGTGGCTTCGCTACGGAACCGGATTCTGACGGAACGATTCTCTGCACTGGTAACGCTTTGAAGCGGTTTCCGAAAACGGTGAAACGGTTTGTACGGAAACTGAAACGATCTGACGGAACGCTGAACGGATTTTCGCAACGAAACGTGAAACGATGTGCCTCGAAAGCTGAACGGTTTCTGCCCGGAACGGCTGAACCGAATTTGTACGGGAACGAAACGAAACTGATTTGGAGGGTAGTGCACGCTTTAGGGTCTGTATAGACTAAGGTTAAGAGTTTTTGATAAGTAGGTCAAAGACTTCAAGGTCAAGATCAGGAGGTCATAAAAGTTTGGTCCAGAAAATTCTTGTATATAGAACATGACATGTGAATATCCAAAGCCCTAGTACTTACCATTCAAAAGTTATAGACTAGGTTAAGTTTTTTGAAAAGTAAGGTCAAACTTCAAGATAAGAGTAAAAATTTTGGTACCTCACTAAAAATTCTTTGTAATAACTGAAACATACATGTGAATAATCCAAAGCGCCTAGTCTTATTACGATTCAAAAGTTATAACTAAAGGTTAAAGTTCTTTTGAATAAGTAAGTCAAACTTCAAAGTCAAGGTCAGGAAGGTCATAAATTTTGGTAACCCACGGAAGGTCTTGTTATGAGGAACATACATGTGAAATACTTCAAAGCCTAGTACTACCATTCAAAAGTTAAATAGCCAGGTTAATAGTTCAGACAGAAGGACAGACAGGACAAAAAGATATGTCCCAATCTCGATCACGGGGGCATAATAATAACTGTCTCTGGACCAACGCTTTCAAGAAACAATGATAGATATAACAATTCCACAATGGCACATCATTTTAAAGATTAATGTAAATTGTTTTCCTTCAAAATTGGAGTTTGACTTTCTGTTATGTGGCACGCATATATTCCTAACATCCCTTTCTACATGCCGCAGTCCTGCTCCATAAGAAATAAATTTTTACAAAGCCCTGTCTATCTACAAGTTGCAATAGGGTTACCAGAAACAATAGATCTAATTTATTTTCAGAATATTTTTCTAATCAAAGAGCTTGGGATCGAGATAGAACACGGTTAAATCTCATTCGATATTTGAATAAACTTAAACAGGAATTCAATTTTGATTGGTTAAATCATAAATAACTTTAGATAAATTCGTCTAGAAAATTCCTCATACTTCTAACAATTTAAAATACTATATTTATACAAACAAGTTAGTGTTAAGAAACTAAAAAAATGTATCAATGACTCATATTGAAAATTTAATTTTGGTGAAAAACTGTAAAATACAGAGGAGACGAAACACCTGTTTGAAAAATGTTTTTTACAAAATCTTGAGACCATTCATCATAAGTTTCTTATAACAGAAGTAACAATGTTTTGAAAAATATTTCAAAATACTGACATATCTAAAGTTCTTTATAAACATACCGGTATTTACACTCAATTAAACATCGTATCTCTCTTCATAAATCGTTCCTTTTCTTCTATAAAAAAAAAAACCCCAAAAACTGTTCCAATATATATCTGTATATCATATTGTGTACAAGTTTATGTGCAGTATTTTTTGTTTTTGGTTTGTGTAAGGAATGTATTGCTGATATGTGAAATCAATAAACAATACTCTGAAGAAAGGTAAAGGTTTGAAAAAGGTCTGCAACTTTTAATTGTCCTTGGCGCTTTACACTGGCCGGCAATATGTTTTTTTAAATCTCACACCGTCCTCTGAGAAGATTTGTTGATAATTTCTGCGAAAATTTGGCAAAACACACTCAAAACCATGTTCCAAGAACGTTCGTAGGGTATCTGGGTCTAGTTCGCCAGGACTTTGATGGCTGCATCTCTAAAAATATCACGGCACCTTGGAAACTTGTTGTTTGGGTAATTGAATTAATACATGAACGAACTTACTGAATGATGGCTAGTGTGCCCGTAAGTTTGTGGTGTTTTGTGTATTCCCCCTAAGCATGTGTTGTGTTCTGAATAAATAGTGACATTAAGACATATCGTATCTCGAGTTATAACATAACCTACGAAACATGGTGTCAGAAAGTGAAACGACCAGTGATGTACAATGTTTTGTATATGGCGCATTTCGATTTTCACCTCCGGAATCGTTCAACTTTGAGCGTCCATCCGAATGGCCGGATGGAAGGGAAGATTTTCGAGATACAGATTAGCGTCCAAGTTACACAGGATCGGATGACTGCAGATACCGCAATCTAATTTACGCTATGGGCCGTCAGGTGAGAACACGATATAAGTGCTAGTCTTTGCAGAGGAAAGGAGACAAGGATAAATATGACAAGTGTTTGAGAAAATTCGACAGTTACTTCGTACCTAAACGGAATATAATTCACGAAACAGCACGACTCCACTTACGAGTACAAAATGCGGTGAGTCCGTGAAGCATTCGTTGCAGTTTGCAGTGAACTTGCCTGATACATTGTAACTTTGAAGATCAGAGCAAATTCGGGGATAACTCGTATCGAATCGTACAAAGGAAGTCAGAAAAGTTACAGTTCCGTGCGGACTGACCTTAGAACTGCTATAGAAGTGGAAGGAATTCAAGCTGTAAGAGTCAAGTTAAGATCTATCTAGACACATAACCTCGATGCATGTAAAGCCGCATGGTCACGTATCCAAGACGATCAGCACACCCAGACGGAGCAAGCTGATACAGACTCAAGCTCACACAAGGAGCACCCGTGTGACAGATGTAATGTCAACAGCAAGGACGACCTTGTCCATGTCCAAAGGACAGCGTTCCGCAAATGTGGGAAAATGAACCATTAGTAAGTGTGCTGTAGGTCTGCAAGAAACGATAACCAGTTTTCAGTGAATGAAGTCAAGAGCATGAAAGAAATGTGTTCTTCATGGGAAGTGACTGAAATGCACAACAACAGAGCTTGGTTTACAACACTGAAAATGGCCGACGAAAACATCAGATTCAGATAGCATAACAGGTGCATGACAATATCCGTTATGACTGAAGCATCCTACAACCTCGTTACGTCACAAAGCCGAAATGGATCCAACCGTAGCATACTCAAAGATCCCCAGTGAATGCCTTCACAGCAAAGTGAAAATTTAGCAGCATTTAATAGAATACAGACAGTAGTGTATTCGTTTCAATAATGTGTAATCCAGGGCGAGACACAACAAATTAATCGTCGACGATTCTGTCGCTCATACCATGGGACTCGTCGCAAAATTGGAAGTATTAGTGAGGGAACCTTGGGACATAAAGGTGACACCTGTGAAATCACCCTAAAGATGATGCAGAGCCTAATGTGTTATCTACTCGCGAGAGGATCCCTTTCCCTTTGTTTGCCAAGTGAAAGAGGAATTTGGAAAGGACGGAGGAGTCAGGAGTGATAGTGGAATTAACTCAACGATGACTGTGCGCACCAATTAGTTCCCGTAGTATAAAGAAAAATGGGTAAGTTGCGCATATGCGTGGACTTGCAAGCGCCTCAACAACAGTGTGAAACGTGAGCATTATATCTACCAAACTTAGATGATATCAGCCTAACTATCTGAGCCAAAGTTTTCTAAGTTGATGCAACAAGTTGGTTCAACATTCAGATTCCATTGGATAATAGGACATGTAAAACTAACGACATTCATCATACACCTTCGTCCGCTTACTGTTACACCTAGATTAACAATTTGGATCACTTAGCCCCAGAAAATCTTTCAGAGACGCATAGGATTATTGGTCGATCTTGATGGAACCAGTGTCATTATTTGATGATGTATATTTAGCAATTCGAATCGGAAGAACATGATAAGAGACTCAAAGACTGTTATGGACAGACTTGCTACGAATGTGTGAAATTTCTTGGACAGTGTGAATAGCATAGGACAAAATCGAGTATTTGTGGTCATGTGATATCAAGTGCAGGCATTCATCCTAGTCTGAGCGTGTTTCAATCGCAATACAGCAACTTTAAACACTACCAGATTTAACGGAACTGCGTCGCACATAGGCCAGATTCTTACCGTAGGACGATTCGTGCCAGACTATCTTATGTGACTAGTCCGCTTGAACAGTTTGTTGAAATCTGATTCTTGCTTGGACGTGGATGAAGCCACAGGAGAGAGCTTTCACTTTGATTAAGAAGCTCGTCACTCAAGCTACAGTTTGGCTTTTACGGACTCCAAAGACAAGCCAATTGTAGTGCAGATGCGAGCAGTTTTGGGTATTGGCGCCGCACTACTATCAAACATAAATGTGAGAGATGCAACCTAATTGCTTATGCGTTCAAGGACTTTGTCAGAGGCAGAGAAGAGGTCGCACAAATTCGAAATAGGAATGTTTATGGCAGCAGTGTTGGGTCTGTTGACAGATTTGACAAGATACATTACAAGGACTCCCTTCAATTTCGTTTGATTAGGACACAAGGCCATTGTACACTGATAAAATCACGCAAAGACTCAAACCGCAAACACTGAGATGGTCAGAGACCTGCTTATGGAGATTTCTACGCTATCAATGCTGTGCTGGAGTAACCAACTGGAAAGCAGTTAGTTGTACCAACACATTAATCGCGTAGCCCGTTAGAAGGAATAGTACAGCAACACCTCGGGGATGTTGATCTTGACATAATGTAGTGTTTTGGATACCAAAGCCTATTGTCCTGACAGAAAGCTAGATAATTCGCACACAGTACGATTCGGATCCAGTGTTGAAAAACCATTCTGAATATGTTCAAGTCAAGGATGGCCCGTCAAAAGAAAGTGCTTATTACCCGCAGGAGTTCAACCATATTTTCTCATCGCGGAATGAAACCCTCCGCAATAATGACATTGTATTCTACCAGTGATTAGAATCATAATTCAGAAACTAATGAGATCAGAAACACTTCGAAAGCATCACAGTGGAATTTAGGACTAAACAAATGTCTGGAACTGTGTCCAAACTGCAGCGTCATCGGTGGGCAGGAGTTATCGTGACATTGAAGATAACTGGTCATTCAAGGACTGTGGCAATTTTGCCCTTTCACCGACCAAAACAACATATTTGACCATGAAGGTCAACTGAGTTACCTCAGAGACCATGGCATAGTGTAGGAGCGATCTCTGTGAGCGTGCGTGGGAAACAGTTTTTTAGTTGTGGTGTGACTTCTTCGTATTCATATGAAATCGCATATTTGGAGTCCATCACACGCGAAACAGTGATTGGAAAGCTGAAAACATTTTCGCTCGGTGGGGCGTCCCTGCACCGAGTTTGTGTCGGCATAAGGTGGACAGTTCGCATCATGAGCTCCACAGATTTCTGCTGCAACTTATGGATTCTAACCAAATTTTTTCTAGTCAAATCGCAGGCATGGTGCGCAGAGAGTGCAGTAAAATAGCAAAAGGGCAATACTGAAGCAGAAATGTACTTTCTTGACTTAAAGTCTTACCGTAGTACACCGATTCAAGCCAACTGGGAGCAGCCAGCTCAACGTCTGATGGGAGAAGGAATGAGAACACCGTACTATACCTTCCAAGAAATTGAATTGCCAGAAATGGCCAGACCTTCAGAAAGTACAGAGAAGAACGTCTGTGACATAAAACAGAAAAGTGTCACAACTTTAATCGTTATCTCACGGCCGTCAAAGTCATTACACCTATATCGGTTGGAGACCAAGTTCGGTTAAGAACACTGGAAAACTTCTGGAGGATACGGAACCGTTAGAAAGTGTGACCCTAGCAGAGTCGTATGTTGTTGAACAACTGACCTGGACATCTCCGAAGGTACAGGTAAACATACTCAACAATGTCGGAAGTGCCCCTGCGCGTGCAGATTTACAATCGGGGTCAAATGACTGATCCAATGCCATATTACTACCAAGTGCTGAACATTTCCAGACCCAGTGACGATCCCATGAATCATCCGCGATGATCAGTGATGGTAATTCAGCCGAAGCTTAATAACACAACGCGCAGGCGGACGTGTAGTGAACCGACAAAGAGATTGGATGACTTTGACTGTTAACTCTTATTTGTATCTAGTTTGAACTGTCTTGGTGTAAAACTTGATTTCTAGTCATGTAACGTTGAGAATGAAGTTCTATCGTAATATCTTTATGATTGACAGCTTAACATAATACTCCATGCACACGCTCTTCAACAATTTGCATACTTTCTGCGTTTAGTTCAACGTGATTAGGAAAATCAGTTATAAACTTTAAGAGGAGGCGATATGTTTGGATATTGAATTAAGTACATATACGACTTAACTGGATGAATGTGCTTATTGTGCCCGTGATGTTGTAGGTGTTTTTGTGTATTCGCCGCATAAGCCGATGCATGTTTATTGGTCTGAATAATAAGGAATTAGAACTTATAGTATCTTCGAGGTTATACATAACCTACCGAAAAATCGTCACTAGCTGAAAACACTTCCCTCACTCAGACTACAACACCACCAAAACAACTACCTATCAGCTCAGCCTGCGAAGGAACACTCTCATAGAAGAAAACTGCTCAAGAACATAGCTTATATGGTAATAAATTGGGAGAGTAAACAATGTGTTAATCGTAATCATAGTCATATAAAACATATATACAATCGAGGCGACCTCCGTCAAAAGCCCAGGCAGATCAGTGCCATGGAGGAGTAACATCTCTCTGCTACCGTTCTACACCCGCCGTGTGCCGAAGTCGATACAAAGTAAACAGGGCTTACACGTCGTTGAAATTAGTACGAAAATAGAAAACTGTGAGTAAAACTCCAATAGGATACCCCCCGCACCGACATATTTTTCGCTCACTGAGTCACTGAAGGCTGAATCAACAGATAGGCCCTCGGAACACGACAATCATGTTAAAAAAACATTTAGATCAAAGGTCTAAGGTTATACTTCGAGTCACAATGCAAGTCACACTCCTATTCATGGTTATAAAGGACATCAACATGCCATATATAAATCCATGTAGAACTTTACCTTTGTTACCTTGAGGTCAAAGTCCACAGGTTCCATGTGGTCCAAAAATTGTATGCAATTACATCCTCTCATATTGATACAGCAATTCTAGATATGGTATCAGTAGCTCAGAAGAACAAAGGAAGTTATGGCCTACGAAACATGAAGTCAACACACGCAGACAGACAAAAAAGTACATGGCAACACTGTCCTCATGGTGATGCATCCATGTACAATATCATGAATGCCTAAATAAGGTTATGACGAACACGAAATTCATGTTAAAAAACTGATAATTTTGAGCCTTGAGTGTCAACGGCACAGGGTCCTACAGAGGTCACTATAGATGCGACACTCGTCTCATAGTGAAACAAAAACCCATAATGCCCCCAATATATGGTATGCCCAACTCAAAACAGAGTGATGGCCGTGAACGAACTGCTACACAGACAGACAAGAGCGGACGAAACGGAATGTACAATTGACACATCACTCTGAGATAACGAGATTCGCTATACCTGCAACATCACTTTTTGTTAGTAGTTTTCTAATATCATCTAATTTCCTGATTTTCCAATGAAGAAATCATACCAAACTTAGATGCAAGATCAAGTTTTCCGACTGCCCTTACTGATGTGGTTATGAGAAAGCAATAGACATAACTGACGTTGATTACAGCCGATTAAATGGACCTTTTCCAGTTCAACCATGACCGATGTCGAGGAATTGGACCTATGACAGAGCCTGCTTACTAAGATGGGTAGGGGTCTCCTTCTAAGAATTTAAGGACTTTTTTAACCGACAATTGCAAGTGATGTGGTGGAAACAAGGAATGGCTGGGAAACAAGGATTCAAAAGATGGCGGAGTGAGATACCTTGTCAATATTATAGTTTACGGGAAGATTTTTTAATTATCCATTTAAAATATCGAGCGCCTGTGACTGTTTGGGTTGTCTACCCTGAAACCTGCATACCCTTTGTCCCTTGACTCACACGAGAATTTTTCTTATGGCCTGTCCCTCCTGATGAATTGTTTTTTCGATAGCTACAGTATATTATCGTGTCATGTTACAAATAAAACAGACGACTGATCAATACGAGTAAAACAAGAGAATATATATTTGTGCTAATTACAAGATCGTAGTCACGGATTAGTGAACATTAAAAAAATTCTACCTAAAGACAAGATTTTTGAGAAAAGGTTCTGTCGTTGCGTTAATGCAATTATTGCCATTTTAATACCACTGTTTGGTAATTGCATTTTGATTGCGCTTAATGCTTGAGATGGGAAAGATTTCGACTTTGACGTCAAACTACAATATCAAGCATATAATACTCAAAAAAAAAACCAAAAAAAGAAGTAAATTTGAAAAAAGAAGTTAACTACCTTCTCATAAAAAATGTGACTTTGCGACATTTTTAATCTGATTTTTAAAACGGTTTTACCGATTCCGAAATCGGTTTTACTGGCCCGGCTTACGTAATGCAATGAGAAGGTGGTTATTTTCTGTTTTATTAGCGATGTCATTTGTTTCAGCACATTTTTCGGTTCAGGAACAAACCCTCCATTTGGGGGACGGTTTGTGTTAAATAAAATTAAGACTTAATTCATGAATCCATAGGATCTTGGGAGCCTGGAGGTATATTGCCGTAAAAACATACAAGTTTTGATTGATTATTTGTTTTACGTCCACTCGAGAATTCACTCATATGGCAGAGTCACCATTTACAGAGTGAGGGCTACATCGGCACTCGGCAGACCTTTGAGTCAGGGAGGGATCTTTTCGTGCAAACCTGATGTGACACCTCGGTTTTTCCGTCTTATCCGAATGACCAACCCTTTAATCGCCGTCAAGCTTACGGCATCGCAAGGGGATGCGAGACTATTCTAACCCGGACCCCCAGTGGATATTTCTATTGAACATTGTCATGCAAGATGAATTTTTAATACAATACACAGCAAGTTTGTTAATGTCGATTTGTAGGCTCTCTAGGTAAGGTACTAAGATTTAGACCTTATACATAGCACCGTTAACGGGCTTTGTCGTAGTAGAGGTTTTTAAACGTGCTACAAGCGGTGGTATCATTGACCGTTTTAAGGTCATATCCGAAAGATCCGGGAACTCGTCTAAGTCTGAATGTAAGCGTTTGGGTAGAAGCAGTTTTATGCGTTCAGGTTTGGTACGTGCGGACTCGAACAACGCCCTCCGGTCACAAATGCGACATATCTATCACTGAGCACGAGATCTATTGCATACTTAACTCGCACTTGAACGATATGTTGCCAAGGTTGTGAATGCTTACTTAAAATCTTTTACATCACTTTCTTACAAAATTAGAATTCTATCTTTGCATTCTATGGTTTCTTTGAACCGTGTCGCCATGTTTTTTACCTTTACTACGATATTATTATGGAATCCATGTGCTACCATATATTGATAAAGAAATGACAATCAGCGCGTAGCAACAAGAAGTTGATTGATTGATTATTTCTTGTTTTACGTCCCCCGGTTGAGACTATTCCCTCATATGAAGAGACCCATTACGGTGAAGGGTGCAAAATTACGCCTAGATGCTGGCATCTTCGGGGCTTGTGAGCAGGGGGGATCTTTATCGTGCCATACTGCTGTGAACACGGGACCGCTGGGTTTTTTCCGGTCTAACCGAATGACCGCGCCCATTCAGTCACCTCTGTCGACAGCAGTAGGCGAGGCTGGGGATCGCTAATTACGGACCCCAGGCGGGGGTTTAAAACAAGAAGGTACTTAAAAAATAAACAAAGTAAAGACGACCTGGAGAAAACCGATTCGAACCGAATGAGAATTTACGCGGATACAGCCAATTTCGGTTAATCATGACAGCCCTGTGATGATATTAATTAATTTTGTTTTTTTAATTTTTTTTTTTTCTGCATATGCTTAGCTGCCTTATCTATTCCGATAAACCTACATCGAAAGCATATGTGATCGTTAAGTTCGTATCTTAGCTCAGTGAACACGCTGCTGTCAATGTGATATTCATAAGTATCTGTGGTTACGCTTTAAAAACATAGTCTTCAGCATTTTATCAGTTCAGCACTTTTAAAATTTGTTTTAATACACCGTTGCAAAAAATTCCTAAACTTGTTGATTTATTGTTTTCTGAATTGTTGGGCTTCCAATTTTTATTTCCCGTTTTTTTTTCATTTATTCAGGTAAAAATATTAAGAAGTGTCATGATATTAAACTTAAAATGACAAAATGAACTTGACATAACTATGGCACTATGCAATTATAATTAAGTTATGGTTAAGTTAACAACATGCAATATGATATAATACCTTAATATACCTGAATCTTAAATCTCGTATCCGGTCTTCTGTTCCTCGTTTCTAGCAACAACCCGTAAACAACGGTCTGTGACGTTCTCTGATTTTCTGTGACTTGGCGTTAATTAGTGACCTTCTGGAACATTGTAATCAATCTTGTGACCGGTACGAGCACTCCTTGGATGTTTCTCGTATGTAAAAGTAATTCACGTTTGTACTCAGTAGTTACCACGATAAAAACCCATCCCTAAAGAATATTTGAGATCGAATTTTTAAAAGATTGTATTGATCTGTAGAGAATATTTCAATGATAAAAAATAAATGTTTTGAGAATTATTAAACCTCCATTTTCCCGTTCCCAAGTGATAACAGTGATAGGTTTTTAGCCTCCCTAATATTTTCAAATTAACGGTAAACCATGATCTTTCTGGGTGTTTGTGTTTTTTTTAATAGTCACTCTCAAGAACATGAAATGACAAGGTACTTTACTTGTGTTCCTTTCATTGAGAGAACTTATTTCCTATTCCAAAAAAACTTCACCTTCTAACTTAAATTGTGTCATTTTTATTATATTTCACGTTTAAAATTGACTAGAATAATAGTAAAATTGAACTACATAGAGACATATTGTCAAGCCTTATAAATACATATAAAATAAAGCTGCTTCCATAAGCCCTCACAGGGTTGCCTGGATCCAATGTGCTTTTCAGTAAAGTTAACATATTGTTATGCTTTTGAATTTATTACTATTCCTGGTGTATTTTTTAGGAAATCAAATATATAACATAAGGAATGTGAGCACGAAATCTGTCCGGTCAAAATGTAAACAACAGCGAGAATAAGCCTAATAAGACGGGCGTGTCTCTAACGTGGCAGTTCTATAAAGGATAGGATTGAACGATCATGAACCGCGATCTCCTTATATGGATAGTAGAATTCAAAATTAACGCTTGAAATTGCTTTATATTCGACGTATTTCTGAACTGTAAATGCAAAAAATTTGATTATATATCCATGCATATCTTAGATATTGTTGTTAAATTACGTATACTATGTCACAAAGAGAAGAAGGCCATGTGTATAGCATCGCAGAACAATAATAACAGTACTTGCGCATGCCTACAGTTCTCAGGCGACTTTGGTTGTTTTTTTCCATACGGTTGGTAATATCATAAAGTATATTAGAAACAAGTGCTTTGTTCTTTTGTATATTTTTTGCTCTTAATGTTGTAATTACGTACGAAAGCATAAGTTTATGTAGATGAATACATAGAAAATAAATCGAAAAGTTTAATTCTTCATAACGATACAGAATTATGCTACTTTAATAAGCCCTTTTAATACCTTTAACCTTGTTTAAAGCAGACGTCTCCGAATGTAAATTCACCCATGTCTTCAATTCCTGGATCCATCCCTGGTGAATTCAAATACATGTCTTTAGTTGCTTTTTTTATCGGAAAAGTCTATAACTTAACCCAGTCTGGACCGGGAAAAATTCGACCAGCTCTAATGCTTACAATTCAATAAACGAACCCGATGTAATATCAAACAGTTCGAAAGAATATTGCGAAATATTATGAATTCAATTAATAGTGCTGTACACGAATTCGTGATTTAAGTCTATCTTGAATAAGTTTGATTTTAAAGGTCTTTTGTTTTGTGTGAATGGGAAATACTTTTTTCTCTATATCACATTTGCTTCATCCCAATGTTGAAAGAATTTTTTTTTTTGCAGTTGGCGTTTATGACCAAAGCTTGTTAGTAATTAATTCAAATGAAGTATGTCTCGTGCGTGAAACCTGGTGTCTAAAGCAATTTGAATGTCTTACAACGTAACTCACCCAGGAAGGAAACATAACACAGTCATTACACAGCCGAATCCAGTCATTCATTTACACAGCATAAACCCAGTTCCCTACACCAGCCTAACCATCATACACAGCATCTCATCACTCACAGCCTAACCAGTCCATTACAGACCATTAACCAGTCATATGTCAGCAGCCTAACCCAGTCATTAACATCACTACACAGCAATACCCAGTTCACTACACTTCCTAACCAGTCACTACACACAGCCTAACCAGTTATATACGCCTAACCCGGTCACTACAAACATAAACCAGTCACTACAGACACTAACCAAGTCACTACACAACACAACCCAGTCATTGCTCAGCCTCCGTACTCCAAGCCTAACCCAGTCAACTGCCAGCCTAACCATGCGCCCTCAATGCTGACCAGTCATATACAATAACAGTCACTACAGACATACCCGTACTACACTGCCTAAACTAGTCGATCTTCACAGCATACCCCGTCACTACACAGCCTAACCTCCCGTCTACACATGCCTAAACCCACGTCACTGCACAGCCTATGACCCAGTCATCTACACAGCCAAACCTCAGTCAATACAGACCAAAACCCAGTCATTTCAGCCGCCTAACCCAGTTCACTACAAACGCCTAATCCAGTACTTGCACAGCAAACACCAGTCACTAACAGACTAACAGTCACACACAGCCTAACCAGTCAACTTGCCAGCCTAACCGTCACAACAGAGCATAAACCCAGTCACTTTCCACAGCCTAACCAGGTACTGCAGACATAACCTAGTCACTGCAACAGCCTAACTCTATGTCATACACAGCCTAACCACTGTCACTGCACAAGCTAACCCAGTCACTCACTGCTAATACCCAGTCACTGGCACAGCCTCAACCAGTGAACTAACACCTGCTAACCCAGGCATTACACAGCAATACACCAGTCAGCTACAGTACATAATCCAGTCACTGCCGATGCATCTGCCCTAACCCAGTCATTGCAAGACCATATCTATGTCACCTAACTGCTACACAGTCTAGACTGCCTAATCAGTCATACAAGCTAACCCAGTCGACTACACAGCTAACCCAGTCCACTACAGAGCATAACACAGTCACTTCACAGCTAACCCAGTCACATACAGACCATAACTGTCTACACAGCCTAACCTATCACTAACAGCCTAACCCAGTCACTGCACAGCCTAACACCAGTCCACCTGGCCTAACCCAGTCAACTGCACAGCTAACCCAGTCACTACACTCCTAGACCAGGCATTACAAGCATAGAACCTGTCACTAACATACCATTATCCATGGTCATGCACCTGCAACCCAGTCACTGGCAGACCATAACCTAGTACTAGCTACAACTGCTAACCCAGTCAGTAACTGCTAACCCAGTCACCACATCAGCTAACCAGTCATGCAGCAGCCTCACCCAGTCACTACAGAGCATAACCCAGTCCTTCACGCCTAACCCCGTCACTTGGCAGACCCATACCCCTAGTCACTACACAGCCCTAACCGCTTAGTCACTAACGCCTAACCAGTTCACTTCACAGCCTAACCAGTCATTACACTGCTAACCCAGTCACTGGCAACAGCTAACCAGTCACTACTACTGCTAACCAGTCCTGCACAGCCTACACCCAGTACTACCTGCTAAACCCAGCGCATTACACCAGCTATACCCAGTCTCTACATACATGATCCAGTCACATGCTACGCATAACCTAGTCACTGCAGAGCCATTAGACCTAGTCACTACACTGCCTAAGTCTCCAGTCACTAACCTGCCTAACCCATCCTAACCCAGCATAACCCGTCACTACACAGCCTAACCCAGTCATAAGAGCATAACCAGTCAGTGCACTGCTATACCTAGTCACTAGACAGCATAAACCAGTCACTAAAGACCATAAAGCCAGTTCACTTCAAGCCTAACCAGTCACTCAGACCGAATAAAGTCACTACACACCCTAACAAACTCACTACATACCTATTTCCCATTCACTGCAGACAACAAACCTGTCCACTACAGAGCGTACCAGTCACTGCACAGCCTAGACCCTTTCACTACACAGGCCTAAACCAGTCAACTGCCACAGCCTAACATCAGTCATCCGCAGACAATAACTAGTCACTACATAGCCGTAACCCAGTCACTGCGACGCAGTAACCCAGTCATCTGCAAGCGTAACAGCAGTCACTGCGCGCGTACCCATGTCATGATCAACTAACCCAGTGCTACAACTGCCTATACCCAGCACTACCTAGCGTACCAAGTCACTTGCAGAGCCTAAACCAGTCACTACATACAGCCATAACCAGTCACTACACTGCCTAACCCAGTCACCACACATGCCTAACCCAGTCATACAGAGCATAACCTAGTCCACTTCACAGGCCCTAACAGTCACTGCAGACCATAACATGAGTCACTACATCGCCTTATACTAGTCACTACACAGCCTTAACCCAGTCCACTGCAGAGCTAAAACCCAGTCACTACACTGCTAACCCATCACTGCCAGCCTAACCCAGTCCATACAGCAGTCCTACCCAGTCACTGCACAGCCTAACCCAGTCACTCAGCTGCCTAACCCAGGCAGTTACACAGCGATACCCAGTCACAATACCATAATCCGAGTCACTGCACTGCCTAACCCAGTCCCTGCAGACCATGAACCTAGTCACTAACTGCGTAAGCCCAGTCACTGACACTGCCTAAACCCAGTCACGTACATCAGGCAATAACCAGTACTACACCAGCTAACCCAGTCACTACAGACCATAACCTCAGTCAGTCACTGCTACTAGTCACTAGACAGATAACAGTCACTGAAAGACCATAAACTAGGTCATTCAACAGCCCTAACCCAGTCACTACGACCAATAACCCGTCACTACACCCCTAACCTAAACTCAACTACATACCATTTTCCAGTCTCAGACATAACCTAGTCATCTACATTCAGCGTGAATCCCATCATCTGCAACAGCCTAACCCTGTCCTTACATCAGCTAAAACCAGTCACTGCGCAGCCTAACCCGAGTCCTGGCAAGGACCATAACCTAGTCACTAACACACGTTAACCAGTCATGCACAGCGAATCTCAGTCACTGCACAGCTCTATTACCGTGCTACAATCTGCTAACCCAGTCACGTACCAGCGTAACCGTCACTGACAGCCTAAATCCCAGCACTACACCAGCCTATACCAGTCACTGCACCGCTGAACCAGTCACGCAGACCATAATTCATCAACTACAACAGCGGTAACCGATCACTACAGGACCATAACCCAGTCACTGCACATGCCTAACTAGTCAATATGACAGCATATACCAAGTCATACAGACCATAAATCAATCATTCACCGCCTACTCCTGCACACTACAGACCATAAACCCAGTCACTCACATCGCTATACCAGTCACTACATTCAGCCAAACCCGTCAATAAGACATAACCCAGTCATCTTTCACAAGCATAACCAGTCAACTACATCCAGCCATAACTGCAGTCACTGCACAGCCAAACCCAGTCACTAACAGTAGCATAGACAGTCACACACAAGCAGCTAACCGTCACTGACAGCCTAACCCAGTCAACTGACAGAGCCTAAATCAGTCAATACCAGCATGAACCCGTCCACTACAGACCATACCCCAGTCACTGCACGCCTATTAACGAGTCATCTTACAGCATCATAACCAGTCACTACATGACCATATCTCTCAGTCACTACACAGCGTGACCCTAGTCATCTACATCACGTAACGCTAGTCCTGACAGCCTAACCCAGTCTCTTACACAGCCTATACCTCGAGTCCCACTGCAACAGCGATAACCAGTCACTACACAGCCTACACCAGTCCACTGCATCAGCTAAATCTCAGTCACTAAGACCATACAGTCACTGAAGGACCTATGCTCCAGTCACTGCAACAGCTAACCCAGTCACTACACATACATAACCGTCACATGAACAGCATGAACTCCGAGTCACTACACAACAGCGTAACCTAGTCCACTACAGCTGCTAACCCAGTCACTGCACTCGCTATGATCCCAGTTCCACTAGCACTGCTAACCCAGTCAGCTGCCAGCTGAACCAGTCACTATAACTGCCTAACCCAGCATTACATCCGCATACCCAGTCACGTACATTACATAATCCAGTCATGCTCTGATACACCCAGTCTAGCTGCAGACCACAAAAATACAACCGGGCCTTGTGTTTACAGCAAACAATAAAAAAAAAAACAAGATGTGTTTGTGAA
>CAJDSM010047470.1:782-11272 GCA_903981925.1 Ostrea lurida | reverse complement strand
ACGGTAGTTCATATTCTTCCGTCCCATTGAAAGGTCTTGCTGTAGATATATGGACGCCTCAGCTTACATGTTTATAGTTCAAGAGAATTTTAAAGGGTTTTTCTATATATCAACATATATAAAACTTTAATTCCCTATAGTGGCACCACCCTCCCCCTCCCCCTGGGGGGAGGGGTCATTTTTTAACAAGATGTTTTCTTGTCAAATTTCAATTTTTATGGCCCAGTTGTTCTTCAGAAGAAAAAAAAAATAAATGACCTCATCCTATTTTTGCGTTTTCTTGATTATTTCCCCTTTAAAGGAAACATGGCCCTTCATTTGATAAAAAACAACAAACTTGAATCCCCTTTACCCAAGGATAAGGTGTACCAAGTTTGGTTAAATTGGCCCAGTAGTTGTGGAGAAGATGCGAATAGATTAGCTTTCAGCTTAGGCGAGTTAAAAACCTTCTAATTGACACAAACATTTAATCGGAAGTCGCCTTGATTGGACTTTCGTATTTGTTTGTCTTTAATTATTATTTTTTTTAATGAATTTTATCATTTTATGTTTTAAAATTGACATGGATCATTGGTATAAGCACTATGGTACAGAAAGGTTTTTTGAAGAATGAGATCTAATCGTTTTATTTGCGTGTGTGACATATTATGTGTTCTTCCCGAGAAATGGTAAGTGTTCCGAATAGTTCATCTGTTTAGAACTGCATAAATCTGTTTAGAACAGCATAAAAATTACACCTGGCGAAAGCTACTAGAATTACAGGAGTATCGAACAAGTGTGGAGGTGAACAGATTAGGTGAAAAGAACCGTAAATTCTTTGAAGTAAGCGTTGCCAGGGTAGCTTGCAATACAGGTCATACTCCATTATTTTCTTTCAAAATCGCCTTTCTAGGCGGTCATTTCTACAGATATGTTTTGCTCTAGTGCGGGGAAGTGTATTGTCTGTCCGTTTGTCTGTCACAAAATCTCGTGAACGCTTCTCCTCCAATACCGCTTATCAGATAGCCTTAAAACTTTGCACAATGCTTCATTGTCAATAGTAGACGTGCATATTGTCAGGACAGGAGGATCGAATTAATTTCCTTCAAGTTATAGTGGACCCAACGGGTGGAGGGTGTAAAATAGCTTGTGAACACTTCTTTTACACAGCATATCAGATAGTCTTGAATATTTGTACAATGCATCATTGCCATTTGTAGATGTGCATGTTGTCTGGACAGGAGGATTCAATTATTTTCCTTAAAGTTTTTGTGGATCCAACAGGGGTGGACGGTGTCAAATAGCTTGTGAACACCAATCCTATTTGGATGATCAGATAGACATGCATATTTGTACAATGCTTCATTGCCATTAGTAGATATGCATATTGTCTGAACAGGAGGATCCAATGAATTTCATTCAAGTTATGGTGGATCCAAGAGGGGTAGAGTGTGTTATATTATAACTAGTGAATGCTTTTTTTCTATACAGCTTATTAGATAGCCTTGAAATTTTGTACAATCCCTCACGGCTATTTGTAGATGTGCAAATTGTCTGGACAGGAAGATCCAATTGTTTTCTACAACTTGTTTCTAAGAGGAGTGTAGATGTAAAATAGCTTGTAAACACCAATCCTACATGAATGATCAGATAGTCATAGAACTTTTAAAAAAAATACACAATACTTCAATGCTTTTAGTTATGTGCATATTATCAGGACTGGAAGATCCAAATGCTATCCTAAAACATACAGCTGATCCAAGAGGGGTGTGGATGTAAACTACTTTTGACACTACTCCTCCCACATTGGCTTATTGAAAAGCCATGGGATTTTGTGTAATGTTTTATTATCATTTCATTATGTTCACATTGTTAAAACTAAGGATATGATATTTTCTACAATTTACAATGAATCAAAGAGGAGTGTTTTGTGTCTTTTTTTCATGTGGAAGGATCACATCGGTTTTGAATATGTTCTCCATCATCTTTCTCAAAGGCAAAAAATTACCATTCTAATGTCTTTGTTCCTGTTTGTGCTTTCTCCTCCATTCCATGCCGTACATTAAGGGAAGGGGTAGTAATTTGGAGCACTTTCAATTTGGGCAGGAGGGAAGACATTTGTTTCTAAATTTAATTTTAATTAAAACTTTAATTCATTCTTTAACCCCTCGATGGTCTTAAATTGGAGTCATTGAATCTTATACGGTACCATTTTTGATGCACCAGATGAGCTTTTCAACAAATTATGTCTCTCATTGATGCTCATATCGAAAATAAATGGAAATCCGAAACATAAAATTAAAACTTTAAAGAGCTGAAACAATGTAGTACCAAAGATGTGAGCCAAATAAGTCAGAAGATCAGAGCTATGTCTGAGGGAGATAATCTTTTCTCTTTAAATAAATTTCCAATTTTACCACTGCAAATCAAATATAAATTCTATTCGTATTTTCAAGCTAGTACGTAACATGCTACATAGGTACTAGGCTGTAGAGACCATCGGTGACTATTGTGTAATGGAATTCAATATAATTTTTATATACGCAGCTGCATTAAATTCTAGAAAAAAATCGTGAAACGAATTCTTTTTCTTGGGAACGAATTTTCATTTCGTGCCAACGAAAATTATTCGGTGCTAACTAATTTTATTTCGTGCGAGCGTATTTCATTTCGTGTGAACGAATTTTACCAAAACAAATCTTAACCTGTCTTCAACCAGCTACCGTACTTTCTAGCATTGCATTGTGTCATTTTATTGTAATGCAAAACCTAATATAAAATATCCAAACATTACTTTTAGAAAACAAAGGTTTTAAAAATCTCGGAATTTTCATAATTAAATTACTAATAGAGAGTTTGCAATTAATTTATTGAATATGTTTTAAAATTATCTCTGCTTGCATAAGAATAAAATGGCGAAGTAACAAATAATGAAACGTAATCATAGTCCAAAAAAACACATACAAAATCGAGTGTAGGGCAACACGAACCTTCGACGAAAGCGAAGCAGGATCAGGTGCCATGGAGGAGTAAGCATCCTCTGCTGACCGGTCACACCCGCCGTGAGCCCGTAGTCGAAACAAAGTAAACGGGGTTACCCGTCGTCAAATCTAGTATGAAAATGACAGTCTAACAAATGGTATGAAACAAATCAGTCAACATATGACTTAGTGATACTTTGTAATGCCAAACAAGGTCATTATAGCGACCGTAGAATTTGCAAATGATGACTTAAACGAGATTCGTTATAACCAATAATGATTTTCGAAATGGATTGAAATTTCATAATGTACCTAGAGCAGTATTTAACTTAGTTTATTAGCCTATTTAGCCTTGTGGTTAGATCACTTATCAGCGACGAAAAGGTCGCAGGTTTGATATCTGATCGGTCCATTAATATTTTCCCTTTCTTTGCTACAATAACTTAACAAATTTATGTTACATGAACCTTAACTTCACTTGCTACAACATCTCTAAAACACACCTTGCATATACATCCCCCTCTCCATTTTTTTTTAATATTGTACTTGATCCTGCATACATTAAGGTTCAAAAGCGAGAGAGTGAATATTCTGTTTTTCCAGGTAAAGTCTATTTACTGGAAAAATAAAAACAAAATTGAACTACTGTTGGCTTGTATAGCACCCGAATCTAAAAATAAATGCATATATCTAGTATTTGACTATCAACTGAATACTGCATTAATTTTGACAATTAAGGGTTGAGTAGCCGAAGAAATTGACTTCACCATACTTTGATATTTTTGACAAGCTAAAAAAGAGAGAAAGAGTCCATCAAATATGTTTTTTCGACGATTGGAAAATCAATGAAAAACAGAAAAATTAAAAGACGTATATGGTGCAATGCTAATATATAACCTTACTTTGCATAAAGAAATAAATGATAGCAGTTCACTTTGTCAAGCAAATCGTATAAGGTTTTTTTCGCGATAATCTAATTTTCGCTTTATTTGCGAGTATTTTTGAATCGCAAACAATTGAATTCGCATAAAATTTCACCAACTGTATTTCATATCTTACGCGATAACGAATAATACCAAGAATCGCAAAACAAAGGACACGCAAATAAAAAATAGCAGTGTTTGGGGCAGATTCGCAAAATTTGTGATACGCAGAAAAAACCGTTATACGGTATTTCTAGATGTCTTTTTTCAATGAATTTGAATTAGACTTCGGGTCTATCTATATCTATCTATCTATCTATCTATCTATCTATCTATCTATCTATCTATCTATCTATCTATCTATCTATCCTATCTATCTATCTATCTATCTACTATCTATCTATCATGTATGTATGTATTCTCTCTCTCCTTCTTTCTTTCCTCTCTTCTTTCTTCAATTAATAAGATACACACACTTACATTTATATACATCAAGGATCGGTAAACTGCATTTGGGCAACCTCCTTGACATTTTTCTGTGTCCAATTGGAGTGCTTTGGAATTGTACAATGGGCAGTATCCTTAAATCAAAATCAACAGATAAATGAATTTCAATATTTACATAGTTTCTAAAAAGTAAGGTTTATTACTTCATGACTGATATCTGTCTTGTGTCCCAGAGTAACAGCCTATGTTCATTCACCTACATATAGTGAGAAACAAAGTTATCATTCTTTCGGAAAGAGAACTGTATGTCGGATCTGGCTTGGTGAAGGTACGCAGTTGCTCTAGTTACAATCGAGAGTGGCATGCTGTGGAGCCTGTGCTGCTCAGCTTGAAACACTATGCATTTGCGGTAAAATTGTAATAAGAAGTAAATGTGTACTCATTTCTAATATAATTGATGTCAAACTGACATTGCTGATCAATTTATTTACATCTGTTTATGATGCTACATATGTAATATCATTTAACGTTTTTTGTCTATTAAGTTTTTTTCCCTTAGATTTCAAGGATTTTCCAAATGGCTGTCATTGAAGATTATTTTTCCCGAAATTGATGCATGATGTGAAGATATCAATCAAATAAGTATGTACTTTCTTAAGGATGTTGTAGGCGAGCTTTAGAGAACTGCACAGGACGCGATTAACTAAGTATACTCTTGGACAAAAGAAACGTTACACATGAAAAAATTATAGTAAAACAATATTTTTTCGTATAAATAAATAGAAAATTTGTTTAACAACACTTCATGCTCCACTGATTACACTGTAAACACAACAATCATGCGTGAATTTATCGTTGATACCCGTTAAACATGGTTTCGTGGATATGCGCATTGCACGTGCAAAGAAAATCATTTTTCATTTTTATCAAATACTACTCAAGGTGATTCAGGCAGTAAGAAAAACATCAAATTTTCCAACATCTTCGCATAATTGTAATGCCCCGGCTTGACAGTTCCATTCGTGAAAGAACAATAAGGCAGGTTGGAACTTGGAGAGTCACAAGCCGACGTTGCATGGCGATTTGGGGTTGCAATAATCACGATTTCTCGATTATTGCACCGTTCAACACAACAAATTCAACAGCAGACCGCCCCCGATCTGAAAAACGTAGGGTAACAACGCCCAGACAGGACCGCATAATAGCTTCGTCATCTACGGAACAGAACGGAAAATCCGGCAAACATTACTGTTGGAATTCCTGGATTGCGTCGATCAGTCGTCGAACAGTTCAACGACGTTTGTCGGCTGCAGGTCTACGTGCACGACGCCCATAAAAAGGACCTATGCTGACCCAAACAGAACGACTTCAATGGGCTCGACGTTACTTGAGATGGAAGCTTGCAGACTGGAATCACGTTCTGTTTAGTGATGAATCACGCTTCATGCTGCGCCGAGTGGATGGCATAACATGTGTGTACCGTAGACACGGTGAACGCTTCTCTGATGGATGTGTGCTAGGCCATGACCGCTTTGGAGGCGGAAGTGTAATGATGTGGGGCGGAATAAGTGGTAATCGACGAACAGATATTGTACCGATCATTGGGACATTAAATACACAACGATACCGTAATGAAATCCTTGCACAACAATTCCGACCCTTTATCGCTGCAAATGGCGGAATTTTCCAACAGGATAATGCCCGCCCACACGTTGGAAGAGCCAGCAGAGACTTTCTTGCCAACAACCACATCGACATCTTTCAATGGCCAGCACTTTCGCCCGATTTATCGCCAATCGAGCACCTCTGACCCAATTAGACCGTCGAGTAAGACAATGCCGCAATCAACCGGAAACGCTCGAACAGCTTAGAACTGCCTTGCAGGAAGATTGGCAAAGAATCCCTCAGACCTCCATCAGTCGTCTCATTGCTTCATTGCGTCGTCGTCGTCAAACAATGGTTCTTTCACTCGTTATTGACATTGTGAATTGAATATCCTAAGTTTAAAACTTTCCGGCTTTGACTCCGTATTTTGTGTGTGTTCAGATTCGGGGAAACCTTACATTTTTGTTGTGTTTGAACGTGAACATTCATATTTTATTTTTTTATTCCCAAATATATTACATTTATCATGAAATAAAATTACAGTTATATATTTTGGTGTAACGTTTCTTTTGTCCATGAAGTATATTTACTGGTTCCAATACGGACCCCATCAGTGCAAACATATTACATATTATCAACTGAACCCTGTCCTGTTGAAAAAAATTATGTCAATTCTGATTTTGAAAGGTTTGGTAGGTACTATCTTTTGTGGCGGAAGACTGATTAATCAAAAAGGCATGATTTTACAGTTTCTATTTCAATTCAACTATACCTTCTATCTTTATAATGATAAGATAGATGAGACTTGAACTAGTTCAAATATTGCTATTTATTAATTTTGTTGAGTATTTTTCCAAAACAGAATACATATTCTTTAAAAAGTCCAAATCAATTTACTCGAAATTCTGTGCAAAAATGTCGAAGTATTTTGGCCATAATTAATTTAAACATTTCACTGAAATACCTTAGCTGTTTTAAAAAGTTGCATTTAAAATTTTTAAGAACAACAGACTTCAAGAATATTATGTGAAATTTTAAGAAATTAGCATCACTTTCCTATATTGTTTTTTAAACTCTGAAATTGCGAATTGATGAGTTTTTCCGTAGTATTTAAAGTTGCAGACAAGGATTCATTATCTATTGTCCCATTACAAGTATAAAATCTTTTAAATTACATTAATGTATTGTAAGAAAAGCATTATTGTGTGTAATTTCAATGATACTTGATTTGGATCCTTATATTTTGTTTTACACCACAGACGAATGGACAGTTCCTTTTAGATGAATAAGTCATACAGCAATTATAAGCTTGTCACGGTCTATTGAATCTGTGGTAATGCCGTATCGAGAAGTCGAGCAACTCTCAACCAGACGATGAAAAAAGTAAACAAAAAACTATGCGCTAGATGAATTCCAATCTTGCTCGGATCGCAACAAACGTGCACTTTGATGAGAGAAAAACATTTCTCCAAATTTGCTAAAGACTTTGATCAGTGAAAATAGACGAAAGATGGTCAAAAGCTTATATCGGCCACGCGGCCTGAGAAGTAGGGTGATTTGGCGAAACTGGGGCTTGCTTTAAATTTTATCGTCTCCTCGGCTCGCAGAGAAAAAGCCGTACTGAGTGAAAAACGAAAAACTGCGTGAACACGACCGTGACACGACTGAATACAAACATGTCTTTTGTTGCGCAAAAAGGCGCTCAGTTAAATTACATACAGAAAGGCTCATTGAATTGAATGCACGAACACTGCTGAGGTGCAATAATCTGATTACATTGAACCAGGGGAGGGGGTGGTCTCAAGCTATTACTTGGTATACATATGTACGGCTTAATCTCCAAAACAACCCCATTAAATAATCAATATTATTGAAATCCATAACACATTTTCATATATTTGTGAAACCCCGTGGATCCGGGTTCAGAAATTAAGTCGTCAGCATTTCCCCTACACCCCCCCCCCCCCCCCCCCCCCCCCCCCCCCCCCCCCCTGTGTCGTAAGAGGCGACTGAACGTGCGCGTCATTCGGATGAGACCGAAAAACCGAGGGCCCCGTTCACAGCAGGTTGAGCACGATTAAAGATCCCTCCCTGCTCAAAGGCTTGAGAGCCAGCATAGGTCTTTTGCAGCCATTCACCGCATTGTGGACGTCTCCAACTCGGTGAGACTGAAAAACAAAAATAATCAATCAATCATATATTTTCGTAATTTCATATACAAAATTGTATGAAATTTTACATTCATCACAAAATTGTATAGTTGATATCCATGTGCATATTGCTATGTAATACCTGGCTTGTTTCAATAGGATTGCTGAATTCCTTTGTTTTTCATGGTAGATCCAAGTGCAGTTTTTTTTTTCTCCATGATTACAAAAAGAACTTACCATCCAGTTGATATATAGTACATGTCAAATTCAGATACCTGTTTGGTTCTGTGTATACCAAGATATAGGAAGACCCCCAAACCCCTATGTATAATCAGAATATAACAAACAGTACAGACGAATGGATGTATGAGAAATATTGATCAGTCGCAGACAACTCCTTCGTAAACAACATATTCTTTGTCAATCAAAAAAATCCGGGGAAAGTTCTGTGGAAAAATGCTACATATTAACCGAACGTGTGGAAAGACGGTTGGCATTTTGTGTAAGCCGCCAATCTTACGCTATGTCTGTCCTTGAACTTTGGTAATGTGACTGAAACATGCTGGCCGTATTGGGAATCATGGGTGTAGGAGCCGGGGGGGGGGTGGGGGGGGGAGTCAATAGTATGTTTTTTGCCCCCCCCCCCCCTTTGTCAAGTAACCTTTTTTTCTTGCATTGATACATTTAATTAGAAGTCCCCGCCTCAGTTTTCTATTACCTTTCTTTAATTTTCTGTTATTTTATAAGTCCCCCCCCCCCACAAATCACATTTAGTGTTCCATTAGCATTTTGTCGCCATTACTTAGAAGTTTGCCTCCCCCTCCCCTCTGTTCAAAGAAACAGTCCTATGCCTATGGAAATTATCTACGTCTCACTTGAAAGGTTCATGTCTTGTATATGATGAAACATTAAACCGTCGCTACTTTTGAATTGATCGTGTCAGAGGTGGATTTAGCGGGTTCGCACCTAAAAGTTTCATCATAGTTTAGACTCTTTTTTGAAATTTACGACAATTGAATTATTGTTGCTTCTATTTGGAGAATTTATATTTTATTCGTATCTCGGATCAATACACGCCGTTCCGTCACTGGTCTAAATTTTATGTTTACGTATATTTACAATTCTCACTAAAATACGCCAAAATTACGATGAAGATAATCTTGTCTTGTTAAACTTAGGTAGAACTATACATTGATGAATGGATTTAGCCGGTTTGCGCCTAAAATTAATTCGACAATTAAGTATTGTTGCTTTATTATTGTGGGAGAATTTATAGTTTTATTCGTATCTCGGACATTAATCGTATCGGATCAATTACACGCCGTTCCGACGGCTGGGGTCTAAATTTATGTTTTCGTATATTGACCAATTTCTCTTTTATTAATACCCCAAAAAACCGATTGAAGATCTCTTGTCGTCATAAACTTTCAGGTGGGACTCTACATTGATGATATAAATAAATAGATGTCCGGTGAACAGGAATAAAATTAAGGTGTGCGCACAATTCACCTTGTTAAATTTAGTAATATAGATACTTTTCCACCATGATGATCTTTAAATTGATGAAATATTTTTTTCAAGAAAAAATTTAGGCAAGCGACACATGTCTACCCCTGGAAGACTTACCACTAATGTTTTTTTTTTTTTTTTTCAAAATGAGCCGCATTCCCACCATTGCATTTTCGGTGATCACTTTCTGAAAATGGTTGTAACGAACTAAGGCTACCACCATGCCAACATGGTTTTACACCTTTGAGGCAATTTACCAAACATGAAGGAAAACAAGCATTGTATTTTATTTAAAACTCATACACGTGACCGTTGCACCGGGGCATGAAGCCATTGAAGAATCGCTTTTTATTTAGATGCATGAGATGTTAGACGTTTACGTTGAAAATGAGCCGTTGCAGTTATTTAATGATAAAGCCTTGAACGTTGAAACAGCACTTAAAGAAAGTTATCATTGACGAATTCTCAAATAATGAAAGTATTTATTTAAAAGATAATACATTTGGATATATATTATTGTTTACTCCCATCGATCATGTGTCACTCAGAAAGCCGTAAGCGAAGAGTCCCAAAGACCATGCATGGCAATCAGGTTGTAGCTGTAGGCTTTTGTATGCGGTGCAATGTCTATAGTAACATTTTAAACTCTCTTTTTGATAAGACTCCCGACTCTCAAATTAAAATTTTGATCGTTTAACGCAGGCTGAAGTACAACCTACTGATACTTACAAGGTAAACGCGCGGAGCTCAAATATGACTCTTTTGAGCATCTCAATTCTTAAAATTTCCAACATTGTTTGCCATTTCAGTTGATATATTATGCGCATTTTAATCCTTAAACTCTACATGCATACATTTCTGTGGAGGATGACCGCTGAACTAAGACTCTGATATAA
>CAJDSM010047469.1:60-11997 GCA_903981925.1 Ostrea lurida | reverse complement strand
ACGTGCATTGCTTTTGGTCTTCATACAAGGTATAATACGCCGATCACGCATACACAGATGTACCCTCACAATTAAAACAAAATCACCCACCTTTTGCCACTAATATACTGATTAGATTCAGCCAAAGTTTAGTGCACAAAAAAAAAACCTTGCCCACGAGTCACCGATCAAATGATGCCTCTAAAATGCCAGTGGCCGTGGGTAGGCTGGAAGCGGATTTCATTAAAATTACCATTACATACGACCAATTATCTAAATCATTTCACTGACATCGTATCCTATACGTAAACGTCTTTCAGATTTGACAACTTGTACACGTGTTCATATTGTACACCATGCCCCCACCATATTGAAATTATAATCTCGGATAAAAAAAATAAATATTATTAATATCTGTAAGTACATGCAAATATGCACAGATAAATTGGAATATCAATGCAATTTGAAGGATTGTTTTGTTGAAAGGGGAGTGATGGCAATTTATTCTGAACAAATATCAGTTATTAAGGCTCGAGGTACAGTACCAGTGAGTGTTGATTTAATCATTTTAATGGGCTCATGGGTATGACCGGTCGATAGGGGATGTTTACTCCTCCTATAGGCACCTGATCCCACCTCTGGTGTATCCAGGGGTTTGTTTTTGCCCAACTCGTGTTTTGTATTCAGATTCTGTTTGGGAATTGCGAGATTGGTCATTGTTCGTTATTTTTGCCTTTTTATATATATATGTTCCACGCGTATAAGTGATATACTGCAGGTAAAATATATAAATTATATACCTGTTGTCCAGTGAATTATCGGATCCGCGCCTGAACTTAAAAATATCGCAAATATCCTCTTGAGAGTCAGATAATTCACAGGAACCCTGATAGGAACTCGTGTCGTCACAAGAATTCTCCACCGAATTATCACTGACGTCATAATCCAAACTCATGTTCGAATCGTAAACGCGAAAGTCCACAAACCTCAAATATCGCCTGTGTACAACGAGATATCAATTTTAAAAAAAAAACTTTACCAATACAATCTGCGTTTATACTTAGTAAAGCTATTTAAGCTATGGTCATCCAAATTATTGAAAAAATTTGTCACACTTGTTTGCGGGGAGCCGATGTTGGAAACAAGTTCACGTTTCAGAATAAATTTACAATTGTAATTAGACAGTATTTTTAGTAGCCCAAATGATGAAGCGATGATACTATTTTAGGTCACCAAGGTGTCCGATGATCAAGGCACGTTCACGGCAGCTGACGGGCCCCGGGGAGACATGGACGAAGTTTTACGATGTGGTCATCAACTGTCTAGCTCGTCAGACTGAGTATAGATAACACTAAAACATGCAACAAAGATGAAACACCACAGCTGACGTCACACGCACCCTCAAGCAGTTCACGTCCGTCAAAGTTTACGTCCATTGATTTAAGCCTGCTACAGCTTAAATTTTCTCTCCGCTATTAATTGCTTTTTTTCCTAAAATATACCCTTCAGTTTGTGATCATAAGAAGCGTTTTATGAAAACTAATTATCTTTGACTGGGTCAGCTAACTGCGAACGCCGTCAAACGGAGACCGATCCTGATTAAGTACTTCTAATCAATCACGGGTAATCAGGTGGTATTGATATTGCATGAGCAGCCCTGATTAGACTTTATACACATATAAAATGCTCCTATAAACGAACTAGTTTATTTATTTGTTTGTTTTTCGTCCCTTTCCGGATTTTTCACTCGTGTTGACACGTCAATAGTTGTAGCAATCGGAACCCCTCGCCCTTTACTTCGTACAGCTTCATAACTCTTTCTATACGGAGTAGTACGAAGTGAAGGGCGAGGGGTTCCGATTGTAGTTGTGGGTGAAGTGCCACAAATTTAGACCTATACTTAGCGTTCAAAGGCCGTACATGCAGCAGTGATAATCAGGTCTTTGATCCGCTCGATCCTATATATTTTTTTTTTTGCTGTCGCTACACGAGGAGAATTTTGAATTTGCATTTTTAATGTTTAAAATGCTTAGCCAAGTTACATGTATTTGTAATGTAAGCAAAAATTTGAATGTCAGTTGTTGAGTTCAAGTAAGATACACTGCGCTCACAAATTTTTCGTTATGTAAATAAGGCTCGTGTCTTGTTTTTGTTTACAAAGACTACTTCACAGAAATACCATGTTTAAAACAAAATGTGGTGTGAGAAACTGTTAGAAACTGTTCAGAATGAATTTGTAGTCCGAAAAATCTGCTTTCAAAGGAACATTTACGAGCATATTTATGGAGCGCCAAATTAACATAAACTCAAATAACTGAAGATATCTTTAATTATTTAAAGATATCATTAATTCAATCATTGCTCTCTTCAATTGAATTAATGCGCGCATTAATGAATTATGGCTCTCATAATTGCATCAATGCGCGCACTAATTCAATTAAAGAGAGCAGTAATTGATTATTTGCGTGCGCTAATTCAATTAATGAGAGCAATAATTGAATTAATGCGCGCATTAATTCAATTGAAGAGAGCAATAATTCATTCAATGCGCGCAATAATTCAAATTATGCTCTCATTAATCAATTAATGCTCACATTAATGTAGTGGAATTATTGCTCGCAATATTAATTTAATGCTCGGTATAAATGATTTAATGATCTCTTGAATTCAAATTAAAGATATCTTTAATTATTTACAGCAGTTTATATAAGGAATTAATGCGCGCGATTAATTAATTTAAAGAGAGCAAATAATTCAATTAATAATTATGATATCATTAATCAATTAATGAGAACAATAATTAATTATTGCGCGCATTAATTCAATTAATTGCGCGCTTTAATTCATTTAAGAGGGCTATAAGCTTCAATTATACGCTTCTTCAACTCGGCAAAAGAATTAAGAATATCATCAATTTGAATTTGAGTTTATGTTAATTTGGCGCTCCATACATATTTCAATATATGTATAACAAAACATGACCACGAGCCTTGTTTACATAAAAAAATGGTTATAAGTGCTGTATCTCAAATGACTGCACATTTTGCTGACCATTAGAAATACCTGACGTGCAGCATTGCCAACAATGAACATGAAAATCTAAAATTTCGAACATTTTAGTTCAAAAACGTGTCTACGCCCCTTTAACCTGTCAACGCCTGCCGTGACACGGGACCTCCGTTTTTAAGGTTCTAAATGGCAAGCGATCGGCAAAGGAACAATCACTCTAGAGGGTAGCATCCCGGCCACAGATCCAAGCATTCTAGTGATGTTTGTAACATGCACACCGTACACAGTTCGGTGCAATCAAAGCACGTACGTGTTACGTTACTCTTTAATTACCTGCAGTATTACGTGAATTTATTATATTGAACGCCGTGCTCTAGAGATAGAACGTTATTGTAAATCATAAAAGACAGTGCAATACATTGTACAGACGTACGGACAGCATTACGATTATCGCATGAGAAAGACAGTGATACATTTACAGACTACGAACAGCATTATCGATGAGAAAAGACAGTGCAATACATTGTACAGACGTACGGACAGACATTACGATTATCGATGGAAAGACAGTGCAATACATTTACAGACGTACGGACAGACATTACGATTATCCGACGAGAAAAGACAGTGCAATACATGTACAGACGTACGACAGACATTACGATTATTGAGCGAGAAAAGACAGTGCAATACATTGTACAGACGTACGGACAGACATTACAGTTATCGATAAGAGAATACAGCAAAAACAATACGATTCGATTTCCAGGATTGTTTTTCTAAATTACTCATTTACATGTAAAACACAAGTAATGGGTTCTCTCCTGAGTGTCAAGAAAAACCAGAAAAATATACCAGTTCTGTCTAGCCGTATACTGATGTTTAATGACGAGGAATTTCAGAATTAGTTTCCACCTGAAGATATTCCTTAATATACATCAGCACCATTTGGTTAGATTCTATGTGAGAAGGTAAGTTTACACTTTGTTCTTAAACATTTGAATAAAAGACAATGAACCAATTAGTTGATGAACCATTAAAGGACTGAATATGTCACAAGATATCGCATCTCCGTAGAGAGTGACAGGGAGGGCGTAGTTATTTACCGGTAAGTACCATTATTCTTGTTATACCGGTAAATACCATCATTTTTGTTTATTACGTAAGTACCATTATTTCTTAATCAAGTATAGAGAACTAATAAGCTTACTTGGCACACGTGTGCGACAAGACAGTACAGGTTATCCCTCTTCATTTGAAACCAGATACTAGAAAATGGCAAACTTTGGATTTATCCCACGCGGCGGTGTTGTTGGTATTTTGTTTTTAGTTTTTATTTGTTTTTTTTTTTGGGGGGTGTTTGTTTGTTTGTGTTTGTTTTTTTAAATTATTTGATGCATACAATTAATTTTCCATATGGGTTGATAATATGGTTACCATATTTCAGCTCATGCTTGCGATATATCGAAAAAAGCATCATTAATTTAAAGAATTTTTACAAGTCCAACTCGTACTTTACTTTTCTGACGATGTAAGAGAAGAATGAGAAAACTATTTATACAATTTCTTAAATTTAATTAATTTACTTTTGGACTAAAAGCAGACATGTGTGGGTTAAAAAACAGACTTGATGGATTAGCAGACTTGCGGGGTTACAACAGACTTATGTGGGACTACGTGGACTTACGTGGATGACATAACATTGCAGACTTATGTGGTTATAGATTTATGTGGATTACAGTAAAGACTTCTGTGGATTATATCCAGACTTTCTGTGGATTATATACGACTTATGTGGACATTATAAGTTACAGACTCTGTGGATTTATATTACAGACTATGTGATTTTACAATATAGACTATTGTGATTATATACAGACTTTTGTGGAATATATTTCAGACTTATGTGGATTATACCACGGACTTATGTTGGATTGACATATAAAGACTTCTGTGGATTACTAGTATATAAAGACTTCTGTGAATGACTGTATTAAGATTCTGTGGTATATATATACAGACTTCTGCTGTGATTATAATACAAGGACTTATGTGGATTATACAAGACTTATGTGGATTATATACAAGATCTTTGTGGGATTATTACGATTTTTGTGGATTATATTCAGGACTATGTGGATTATACACGGACTTTTGTGGATGATATAAGACTATATGGATGAACATACAGACTTATATGGATTACACACTGACTTCTGATGGATTATCTGATGGATTACAGACTTTATGCGATACTTGTAAACAGACTACGTGGATACATGTGTATTAATACAATAAAATTAAAAACTTACCACGGGCGAGTAAACCTATAAATCAAAAACAAAATTAACATTTAACTCACTCTAAATAAAATCTTAAAAACAGAACACATGGAGAGAGTAGAGAGAGAGAGAGAGAAGAGAGGAGAGAGAGAGAGAGAGAGAGAGAGAGAGAGAGAGAGAGAGAGAGAGAGAGAGAAGAGGAGAGAGAGAAGAGAGAGAGAGAGAGAGAGGCAATGCGTGCATCGCGTGCGTGTGTGGTGTATTGTAAAATAAATGTTAAGATAATGAAATCTATATCAATTGCTACAGATCGGAATGTCTCAATTTTGTATTTTAAGGAGAAGTTTCATACAAGGCTTGTCAATATGTAATGTTGATTGTACCACCATGGAGGCTTTAATTGCGCGATTTCGTGATGATGAATATCTCTTGAATAGCTCTATCAATACCTTTCAACGATATAAATACGAGCCTTCAGCTCCATATAGTTTTAACTTATCGTCATTTCAATAGACTCAGTCGTTGACCCACTGTTGACATGTAAAAAATGTTGGGAAACGGTTGAGAGATATTGAAGAAATAGAGTTATGTAAAGTTCGCACGAACTCTGTCATTCGATAATGCAATTTTACTGATTATGGTCTGATAAGATATCTTACGTATACGAGACATTCGTAAGTTTCTAACTGGCACATGAGTCCGTCAAAGAAGTAGCAAAATCAGGGAAAGTGTGGCAGATACACGACTCGTGACTGATGGGCTCACAGCGGGGTGGACTGGTCAACAGGGGAGCTTACTTCCCTCCTAGGCACTGATTCCACCTCCTGGTGCGTCCAGGGTAGTGATTGCCAACTCTTGTTTTTGTATTATATTGGACTACGAGATTGATCACTGTTCGTTATCTTGTGCCTTTTGCGAAAGCGTTAGCATTATCGCTATCGCGTGCATTTCATTTTGGAACGGTATATTTTTGAAAGTACGAAAGGTTTTCCTTACTAGCGTTAATCACCGCATTTACCGGTATAGTCACTGGGCGTACCCCCCCCCCCCCACCCCCCAAAAACAAGGCCCGAGTACAAACTGTTAGCCAATGCTCAAATTTTTCCCAAACTCAATCAAAGACAAGATTTGGTGACGGAAACATGGGTTCGATTATTTCGAACCGGTAAGGAAATATTTGCTAAAAAAACGGTAGAAACTCCTGTAGTGTGCAAAAGCACAAAGAAGGATTTTTTTTTTTTTAATTGCAGATGTATATCCCGTACAGATTCCTGGCTGCAGAAAGTAAAGCGTGTTATCAGACGGTATTACGAGATGTGATACTCAGAAAATAACTCAAGGAAATATTATCATAAACCAGCCCTGGTGTCAGGACTTTAGGATGTTGGAACCAATGCCTCTACCAACATACAGATCTGAGCTTGTGAGCCCAATTTTTGAATCCGGGTATGCGCCTCTGAGTTCACATAATTCCACTGTGGCTTTTTTAGCAAGCCATTGTAATCAACACCGCTAAAGTCTCATCCCTGACACATAGGTGTGGTTATGATAATATTTCTTGAGTTATTTTGTATCATCATGCTCGTCATACCCCGTCTGTAAACAACGTTCTACCCCTACCTATCTGCCATTCACAGGATCTCTCGTCACGCAGCTATACCGATCATATCAGGCCATTATTCAAAAAAAAAAAAAACCCTTCTTGCCGTTGTGCTCTTTGATCTACCTACAGGTTAGTTCTACCTGCTCCCTCTCTAATAGTTAACTAGCAATATCTTACTTACCAAGCCGTTTCGCAAATTTATGAACCCATTGTTTCGTTGCGGACCAAAACTTTCTTCAGTCTTCTTGATTGAGTTGGAATCAGTCGAGAAGAATATTTGCCCTTTTGAGAGGCAGGCAATTGTTCTCAACAAAGATTATTTGTACTCGGGCTTGTTTTGGTGGGTTGGGCTGGGGGGGGGGATATCTGCCAGTACTATACGGTAAATGCCGGGTGATAGCTCAGTATGGTAACACCTTTCGTATTTCAAAAAAGTATACGTTTTCAGAATGAAATTGCACACCCGGCGATAGCGATTATTGCTAACGGCGGTTTTGTCTCTCAAAGGCCCCAGATAAGAACGAACTCGGAGATGATCAATCTTCGTTTAAGTCAATCGTTAAAATATATATACAAGAATACAATGGGTGACTTTGATGGTCAATTTTTTCCACGAACCCAAACTGCGACCCGCCACCAGAGTGGAACTCAGGTCCTAGGAGGAGTAACATCCCCGTGATTTATAGACCAGTACACACCCGCTGATGAAGCTCTTCATGAGATCACGAGTCGTGTATCTTGCCATCATCTTTCCCTGATTTTGCTACTTCTAGGGTTGACGGACTCTGTGCCAGTTATAAGACCTTTAACGAATTGTATTCGTATACGTAAGATTATGTTTTATCAGGAGTCCCCAATTATATCCAGCCTAAAAAATTTCTTTGCTTTTGATTATCGAATGACAGAGTTTCGTCGCCGAACTTTTACATAAACTCTAGTTCTTTCAACTCCATTCTCAACCCGTTTTGCCACAACCATTTTTACATGTCACAACAGTGGTCAACGACTGGAGGTCTATTGACATGAACCGATAAAGTTTAAAAACATATGGAGCTGAGGCTCGTATTTTATCGTTTGAGAATGGCTGTGTATTTGAGATAGAGCTATTCAAGAGTATTCATCATCCAACGAAATCGCGCAATTAGAGGCCTTGTATCGCGCTGTGGTGACAATACACATTACATATTGACTCATGCCCTTGTAATGAAAACTTTTCTTGCCGTTAAGATACAAAAATTGAGGACATTCCGATCTTTGTAGCAATTGAATATGATTCATTATCTTAATTCAAGCTATTATTATTGTTCGTCACACACTTACGCACGCGATATGCCTCTCTCTCTCTCTCTCTCTAGTCTCCGTCTCTTCTCTCTCTCCTTCTCCTCTCTCTTTCTCTTCTCTCTCTTCTCTGCTGAATCTCTCTCTTTCTACTCTCTCTCTTCTCTCTTCCTCTCTACTCTCCTCCTCTCTCTCTGCTCCATGTGGTTTCTTGCTTTTAAGATTTATTTAGAGTGATTAAATGTAATTTGTTTTTGACGTGTTTTCTATTAGGCCTCTTCTTAATTCTCGCCGTGCTCCCGGCTAGGTTTTATTTTATCCTGTTATTTCATTAACAAAATGTATCCACGTTAGTGCTAGTTATACAAGTAGTTCGCGCAATAGTCTGGTAATCCATAGTAAGTCCACAGAAGTCTTGTGGCTCCAAATTTGTAATCCATATAAGTCTGTATGTCATTCCATATAAGTCTGGTATACATCCACAATAGTCCGAGTGTATAACCAATAAGTCTCCATTATAAATGCCCTCAAAAATCTGGTATGCTTCCTAATCCGACACCTAAGTCTCTTGTATGGTTACTTAATCACATAGGTCTGTATATACCACATAAAGTCGGTTTTATATAAGTCCAACAGGACACAGTCTGGTATAGTAATCCACAGAAAGTCGGGATCTGCTGTAATATAGCTATTAATTCACAGAATGGCTCCTTTAATACTACTCAGCTAATCCGACGACAGTCTGTATAATTGTCATCCACAATTAGTCCGTGTGTTTGATAATCCACATAAAGTGCTGGGAATCCACTCCATATCCAAAGATAGTCTGTAGATAATCCACATAAGTCTAATGTTTATTATTCCCGACATATTCAGGCTCTGTTTACTATAACCTACACGCAGAGTCTGTATATAATCCACAATAAGTTTTATAATCAAGAAGTCGTGTATAAATATAATCGCACAAGTCTTTATCGGTAATTACATAAATCTATCAACTCCACATCAATGTTCTGCATTGAGTATGTTCATCTCCGACGTAACGTCCACGCTAAGTCTCATCATAAGTTATGTACAGCCCCGCAAGTGCTGAAACAATAACATCCAGTTCAAGTCTGTTTTAACCCACACATGTCTGCGCTGTTTTAGTCAAACAAGTAAATTAATTAAGATTTAAGATACTAAATTGGAGGTATAAATAGTTCTCTTCATGTGTCTCTCTTTTTACATCGCAAGAAAGTATAACGCTACGAGTCTGGACTGTGGATAGAAAATATCTGTAAAGTTTCCCATGTGCCCAATTTATCCTCGAGATGAGTCAGCGAGAGCAGTGAGCTGAAAATATTGGCTAGAGCCAATATTATCATACACATGAGTGGAAAATCTATATATATGTATTTGCCATCAAATAATGTAATAAAACAAACAAACAAAACAACACACCCCCGATATATACCAATCACCCCCCAAAAAAAAAACAAAATAAAATAACTAAAATAAAACAAATAATACCAACATACACCGCACCGCGTGGTAGAATCCTCAAGAATCAATAAGTATTGCTTCATTTTCCTAGAATCTGGTTTCAAAAGAGATGGTGATAACCACTGTATCTGTCATATGTCGCACCACGCCATGTGGCTCCCAACCAGTAAGCGTGATTGTTCCTCGTAATAACCTTGATTAAGAATAATAATCGGTATCGTGTACCTTAAAAGGTGATCAACTCAAGACAAGATTATCTGAGTTGGGGTATTTTACGGTGCTAATAACAAGGAAATAATGTAACTTAACCTCAGCGTAAATAACATCCGGCCCTCCCCGTCACTCTCTACGAGCAATCCGCCTCGATTATTGTGAGCTATAGTTTCAGTGTCTCTCTAATGTGTTTTATGCTCAACTAATGGTTCATTGTCTTTTATTCAATGTTTAAGAACAAAGTTAGGCCCAGAACATGCTCCAACAATAACTTTACCGTTAACTCCACATGTTAGAATCCTACATTCTACAATTGTGTCGTGTTATATATTAACGGGAATATTTCAGGAGTGGAACTAATTCTGAAATTCCTGTCATAAACATCAATAGTATAGGCTAGACATGAAACGTGGCACCTATTATTTTTTTCTGGTTATTCTTGGACACTCCAGGAGAGACCCCATTAACTTGTGTTTTACATGTAAATGATTGAATTGTAGGAAAAACAAAATTCCTTGAAACGATCGATTGTTTTGCTGTATAACTCAATGCGGATAACCTCGATTCCCGTAAATGTACTGTTCACGTCTCGCTTGCATAGTTATTCACCATGTAATTGCACTGATCCTTTTCTCGTCAATAATCGCAAAGCTGGTCGTAGCGTCTTTTTAATGTATTGCACTGTCTTTTCTCGTCGAATTAAATCGTAATGTCTGTTCCGTTTTGGATACATGCTATTGTTTATATCACTGTCTTTTTGGGCATACAGTCAAGTAATCCTTAATGTATGTCCGTACTCTGTGTAAACAGATTGTTTATATCACTTCTATTTCTCATCGAAATACGTTTAAGGTCCATCTCCAACCGTACGTACTGTTACAATGGTTTATTGCACTGTCTTTTCTCAGTCTCGATAATCAGTAAATGTCTGTCCGTACGTCTGTACATGTATTGCACTGTCTTTTATGATTTACAATAACGTTCTATCTCTAGAGCACGGGCGTTGGAAGGTCTTAATAAATTCACGTTGAAATACTGCAGGTAATTAAAGAGTAACGTAACACGAACGTGCTTTGATGCCACCGAACTCTGTTGACCGTCGATAGCATAGTTAATTACAAACATCACCTAGAATTGCTTGAGATCTGTGTCGGGATGCTTCACCCTCTAGAGTTGATTTTTCCTTTGCCGATCGCTTGCCATTTAGAACCTTAAAAACGGGTTCCCGTGTCACGGGCAGGCGTATAGACGGTTAAAGGCGCCGCTAGACACGGTTTGAACTTAATGTCGAATTTTAGTTTTTCATGTTTCAATGTTGCAATATGCTTCACCGTAAAATTTTGGTCATGCTTAATCGTCACGTCAGGCAAAAATCGGTTGAACGTATTTGAGGTAGATACAGCACGTCCCAACTCTATTACCAGTTTTTTTATTATGGTAACAACGCCCTCGTGTCATGTTTTTGTTTACAATATTGGAATATGTATGGAGACGCCAATACCTATGTTTATTAAGCATAAACTCAAATTCAATTGCATGCATATATTTAATTTCTTTTCCGAGTTGTAAAGAGCGCTATTAAACCTTGAAATTTAATTACGCCCTTACTTAATGAATTAAAGCGCGCATTAATGAATTTAGAGTGCGACGCAATAATTTATTATCTATTGTTCTCATTAAATTGATCCGGATAATTTATATCATTAATTCATTTAATTGAATTACTTGCATCTCTTTAAATTAATTAATGCCCGCGCATTAGATTTACCTCGTTATATTAAAACTGCTGTAATATAATTAAAGGAGTAGTCTTTAATTGATTTCAAGGTGATCACTTAAACAATCGATTATGTTGGTATACCGAGCATTAAAATTAAAATATCTTGCGGAGCAATAGAGTTCCACTACATTAATGTGCAGGCACCAATTAACTTGAGATTATATTGAGAATGCAATAATTGAATGTATAGTGCGCGCATTGATATAATGAATTAATTTGTCGTCTCTTTCAATTGAGTAAGAATTACCCGAATGCGACGCAATCCCTAAACATTAATTATTGCTCCCACTCATAAATTTATTATTTAG
>CAJDSM010047464.1:2365-15107 GCA_903981925.1 Ostrea lurida | reverse complement strand
GAAAAAAAAGTTTGATTAGACCTCTGAGTTGCGCCAGCATTCCGATTTCTATTGACGTCATCAGAATGATGAATGTTTTCTATTTTAGGGACACAATTTCTAGGTTTTTCATGAAATCTTTCAAATTTCGTCACTGTTAAAAAATTCAATATTTTGATTCAGTTTGACCATTTAGTTGTGCTTGTTTTGCACTTATTTTATGTTATAATATTTTACATTTTATCATATATTTTATCTTTATAATTGATTGGACATTCAATTAAAGCATAAATCCATTATTACTATTATTTTGATAATGTGAGACTTTCCACATTTTAAAATGTGCAGTACTTCAGATGTTACACTTCATAAAAAACTGCATTTTAAAGAAGATAATTTTGTTAGATTTTAATTGCAATGTTATGACACCTTATTGGACACTGTTTCATGCGTAGGCAATTATAAAGCACTCAATTTAGGTTCAGTGGGAGGGGAGGGGCAATTCGATCGAAAGGGGGTACCTTTTGACCACAAGGGGTTGGGGATGGCAAGAATGTTTTTAAAACAGGGTGTGGTTTACTTCTAAATATACGCACAAGATCAAAAATCTATAAATTATGCACTAAAACTATCAGCGTTTTTCAGTAAGTTTTCCTTATAGCTGTTTCGTTGGAGGATATTTATTTTGGTAAAGTATTTTGTAATTTGAGAGTGAGAGTTACACAGCTAGCGCATATATATATCAAGTACTCCTATGCGAGATACATCTAGTATTTTCTGAGTGAATCACACGCGAGCGTGCTCAGACTCCTTTACTAAATGATATATCTTTGGAGTGTCAATATTGTAATACCTCGTGAGGTTGTAGAGATTTGGATCTTCGTGGCCTGTGCATATTCTCGAAATACTCGTAGCTCTCATTATCTTTACAGTGCAATCATTCCTCAATTTTCATTTTTGAGCGAAGCAAATAATTAGGTTTTTTTTAAATATTACATTTCTTATTATTTCTAAGAAATGAATGTAAAATGATCGATCATTATATAATTTATATATATATAGTGCTCTCCTCTACCTCCAACTTTATTACCCACCGGGAGGTTCTGTCTGCTTTCAGTCATATCTCTCTCGCACTGTACATTAAATATTAGTCTAGTTGATGTGGAGAAGGTTAGACTCTCGGGTGCGTCTCCCGACGTCTTTATGGTGCGACGGAAGGGGGACAAAACAGTAGGCAACGCAGGGAAGTCAAAACTATACTTTGTGCATCTCCGACGAAAAGAAAGATGAAAATAATTAGATTCAAAATACTGATGTAACCAATAATGTTTCACTCTCATAGGCAAATATATCAAAAAATAGGATGGACTGTTATTGTTCTGAAGTTCATCAGCTCCTCAGCAAAAAAATTTGAACATTACCATTATACTTATGAAAAAAAAAGACTTAGTAACACTCTTTCTTTGACTTCTAATGTAAATTGTAGGACAATATTAGATCTCTGGTCATAACCAATGTCAACTCATCAATGATGTAATGGAATTATTTTTATCAAAACATTCCAAGGCTATCACCGGACTAATGCCATGTTTGTCGAAAATAAGTTCAATTTCACAGGGAGTTTAAATATACGGCTACACCCTCTTATGTTCCAGCTATAAAGTGATATATCGCGAGCATTATACCATACCTTCTGTCCATACAATAGTGGCTATCAATTATAGGTTACATGACAAGTGATATAAGCCACTGTAACACAAAAGATATTCCAAGTCTATTCTTGTAACTAGAGCACACGTATAGGATACTCTGTCCTCTCCCTACATACGACATTCTCCTCTAACACCTTCACCATATGATGTAGATTATTCTATTAAATCTCAAAATCATCTCTAGTCACTGGACAATATACATTCTACTTCTTCACAAATATGGCACTCGAAGCATTTGCTACAAAAGTTTGAGATTTAAGCCAACTATGTGAGTTAAATAAGAATGACGTCCCAATACTTTGACTGCGCCATTTTGCCCGCGTCATGTAAAAAGGTGTTTTCTTTAGAATTATCCATCAATGCATATCAAAAAAAAGACAATTATCAGATTGAATATAATGATTGATAGAGAGGATTTTTTTACCACGATAAGAAGGTTAAGATTGTGATTACTGCACGCAGATTCTATATAAAAGGCTAAATTCGCCCCTTTATAATGCGTAAAATTGCTAAAACATATTGTATAAAAACGAATAAAACTCGGTTTATGGAGATGTTGTTACGGACCGCCTAGCCGGGGTTTATATTGACGAAGGTTTACGGAGGATAGCCGCGTTCTGGATTGCACGTCTTGATCTGAGGCTCCAAATAGAACCAAACTTGGCAATCACCGCGTGCCAGAAAGGATTTAGTTGATCCAACATTCAACTCGATACACGATTTACCGAGAAAGAACACACACAAATCATATCGGTGGGGCAGAAAAAAAACACTCTTCGGACTTTGCTTGTTTAATTTTTCTCTTCCTCTAGGGCCAATATACCAACGAAATCTTGCATCGTGAATTTCATGTTTATGACGACCTATCACCATTTACTCTATGGTGCAGTTTTATGTATCAACCAAAGTCACACTTCAAACATCAATGATCTATGGCCGCACTTCAATACTTATTGGATATTCAAGAAAGGTCGTGCAGTACATGTATATGCAAGTTGTTGGAAATGGTTCATATAAACGTCATTAAATCGTTAAGTTGCAGACTTAGAAATATTATTTGTAGACTTAGAAAAGTATATGTGACTTTTTTTTTTATTACGGTAAAGAATGCCAGCAAAATGTTTTAAAATAATCGAAATTGTTGCGGGGGAGTGAAGTCAGCGGTCCTTACGAGAGATCCCAATGGTATATTTTCGGTAACCCTTTACCCCTCAGGGCCATTCTTGAGGCGACTACATCTGATTAAGGCCTTATTGGTTACTATTTACATCGTCTCTCACTCCCTGAGCCTGCTACAAGCTACTGTACATTAGCTGCTTTTGTGTATTTGTTGTTTTGATTGTCGGGTGAAACATATTAATATAAATATATCGAGGTGGGGCCTCGTTCACACAGGTATGCGATATTCACGCATTTTAAGTGTGGAATGTTATAACACTGTCGCCAGGAGAATAAATTTTTACCCAAAATCCCTGCTCCCATCCTCCCTTTTTCATCCTCCAAAAATATCTGACATTACACATGATATTTACGTGACTGTTATATGTCGGTCCTTACCACATTTCCCTTGAGTACCACTAATCAATTGTAATTGATTAGACGCTGTTCGCTAATACTAGACCTAGCACAATTATATGGTCTCTTCCTAAATCTCTCTTCTTGTTTCTTTCAGCTTGACATCTTTATTCAGTTATCCCACCTATGATACACCCGGCCGGGTGGAATATACTGTCGAGGTATCCAAAGCAATGAACTTTCTCCGGAACATGTGTGTGAAAGTAAAATGATGTGTAATAAACATAATAACTGCTTATCGACTATCGAATATAAATAGTATATCAGCTGCTCATATTTTCAATAGCCTTACATTTTGCGAGTTTAAATGCTAAAAAAATATTGTGTCTGTGCGCAAAAAAAAAAAAAGAAACAATAAAAATAAAATGAAAAAAAAAAAACTTTTTCCCAGATTAGTGAAATAGAGATAATTCAATAAAATCTGCTATCACTCAAAGCGGCAAAAGGTGTATCATATATTGAACAAAATTTTAGTTTTGCAATTATAACTTGAGATTTAAGTAATCTTCCTCTAGGAGACTGATTCTACACACAAGTTTGGTTGTCTGCTCATGTTTAATTAATTATTCACAGATATTTTTCCCGTGTATCCGAAATTCCAGATATATAAATAATTTACTCTAGCTATGATGAAAACGAAAACCGCCCAACATTCGAAACCCTTCGAATTAAAATTAATTAGCAGTATTTAATTTTGGTTTCAAACCTTTCTATTTGATTAAAAAAAAAAATAATAAAAAAAAATAAAGATCACAAAAAAATGAGAAGAAACTTATTTTTTCTCTAATTTGCGACCATTCTGTGATTACCGCATACTAGTCCCGGCTCTTATAAAGCTTAAGTATATTCTAATTTATTAGTAGTTACATGGATGCGTAATTTTTCCTTTCTTTTACAAATTACTATAGAGCACAGAAATTCTAAGTCATTATCAAATAATCTCAGTATCTCTAATTAAAAAAAAAAGATAGAAGCCTCCGGTCATTATCGATTGTCGCTTATTACACCAACTATGAAACCTACCTCCGGATTAATAAAAATAAAACCCACCAAACCACGTGGATGGACGCTTATTGCAGATTCGTGTCTTGTTGTTTTTGATCTTGATTTTTAATATACTCTTATAGTAGGGGGTTTGTTTGTTATTCATTTTATTTTTTTTATTTGTATTTACCTTGATAAATAATGATATAAAGCTGATACACGAGGACAAAATTTTTTGTCCAATCTGCGCATTCCGGATTATACACCCTTGCTCATAGAATAATTTTATATGTTGGACTATGTTCAGAACTCTTTATTTCGAGGTTGTTCAGATCTTTATTGTCGCACTTGTACAGACGATTATTTTCATGTAGTTCCGAACTAAATGGTGTGTCAACATTACTTTGTGTTCGAAATAGACTTGTCAGATATTCGATCGTCGTTCTCTTCGGAGAGGAAGTTCCAAACAATTCATGTCTTGATAAACGTGTTCATGCCCGTTAAGGTGTCCAGGCGATCCACGTGCAACATATATTTTTCTGAGCAACGGTCAACATAATCATCTGACAAGTCGACATCATTATCTGACATGTCGGACCATCATTTGTCTGGACAATTCAAATCATTATCTGAACAAGTCAAACATCATAAAATATGGCTACTTTTCAGATAACAATTGCCAACTTGTCAGATAATTAATGTTAAGGCTTGTCAGAGGAAAATATATGTTGACTTTGTCAGATAATTATGGTTACTTGTCAGAAAATTATATCGCACTTGTCAGATATTATTGATGACAAGTAGAGAAGTAGGTAGTTGGTCAGTTGTGCATTAGACAGCCGCTAATTTATATACGCCACATACGGATAACAAGATTAACGGAGTTCTAATCATGGTGATTTATTTTTCTGACAAGTCGACATAAAAAGATCTACAATTTTGACTAAATATCTGACAAGTCGACATAAAGATTCTGACAAGTCAACTTTAAACTAACTGACAAGTTTGGTGGCAGAAATATTGCCACCATACCTTAATAGTGAACATTGTTTTATTTAAAATAACTTCAAATATCCTGTGAATTTTAAGAATTATTACCACATATTTAAAAGATTTACTACGAAAGCCGTGCATGGGGCTCATTTTTCTGAAGTAGAAATAAAATAAATAAAAAACTAAAAAAAAAAATTAGATTTTTAAACTCGTGGAGTTATAATGAATTAGTCTACTATACTTCGTTATAGACTCGAACGTTATATTTTATCTCGTTATAATCGATTTAATATTCTTCGTTTTTTTAAAACGAAGTTAATCGAGTTAAGAATCATCGTTATATAACGATATTGTTAGTATCTCGTTTCATCACCGATGTTTTACCTAAGTATTTTCTCGTTATCCATCGAGCTTTACAGTTTTGACGTCCATATTTTTGCTACCTATCCTCTGTAATCCATGGTGCTATCAACTGAGATTCCTGACGCAATTTGAAGTATTTTTAAGGCAGTTGACTAGCCTCAGAATGGCTGACTATATTTTTTTTAAACAGATAAGCTGATGTTAATTTTTTGCCTACGTTTCAACAGAACAAGTTCTCGTTAAATCGATACAAAATCCTGTGATGTCGTGGTACTGTTTCCACTGGGGCTCTCGATCTTGTGTATTAAACTTCAATGGACTGTTACCAAAAGGGCAACGCCTATTCGATCCAAGCTGGTGATGTAGACTTTTGCCACCAGGATGTGCTTGGTCTCTGGGTACCTTGCCTGAGGACGATGCTTCAAAAGCTTCTTGATGAACCATCTCTGTTGGTTTGTGAAGCAAGTTTGTCTGTTGTGTGTCAAGGTCAGGGGAGATTCCAGAACTGGGTCCAGGGAGGAAACTGTCAGCAGAGGGGCCGGTGGGCACTTCCGATCAGTATATGGGTAGACGTGCCGTGACTTCCCTAATTTCATACCAAGCTTGAGACCGTGACATGAGATCGTAACACTAAAGACCCCCGCCATCACCGCCATCTGCTTCCCACACTTCATTCCCACCGCGCCACCTTACCCACAATGCTTCAAATATATTAGGATCCGGCACGTAAAGAGCCATTAGTGAATAGATGCCATTTCCCACCATGTTACTTTCCAAAGGTTTTGTGTAAAAAAGCAAAGTCTCTTCCTGTTTGGATATTAAACTGTGCGTCACTATCTGGTATGTGGATGTGCGCTGGTGGTTCATACGGCATGCTCTGTCGCAATCTGGAATGCGTATCACCCCGGTGACGTTGCAACGTGTTTCGTAGCTAATATGTCTCGATACTTGGTTGCATTATATATGTTTAGAATGGCTTTAACCAAAGTTATGCTAATGATTTCCAGAAATGTCATGTTGTTTTTATGGACTAGTTTACAAGTCCAAAGCAAGAATTTGTAAACAAAGTACCACGCGAGTTTGCTCCACCCTATGTTCGAATAATCAGTGTGTTAATGTTGATAAAATCTCTCAACTATATATCCTCGCCTCGTTGCGCTCACCTGTGTTTTTTGTTACCATAAAGATTTGCTTCGCCAGAAATAGCCCACCCGTTTTGAAAACAAGTGAGTATTGGTAGCTTCCTCAAAAGCACTAAAGGAAGATTTATCATTACATATTCGAAACAAGGACAACATTCGCTGCTTTGTTTACATTCATGGATACCATAAACAGCCATCAGGCAATTCGGTTTGTTCATCTCCGGTACATTTCATTGCGGGACAGAGCATTGGTATGAACCACCAGCAGCACAGTCCACATACCAATGTGATCAGCGACAGCTTTTGATACCCAAACAAGGTATAAACTTGCTTTTTACACAGAACTTGGAGTAAGATGTGGGGATTAATTGGAACAGGGCAATCTATTCAAATCTATTCGTCATTGGAGTGCGATATAATTTAGATGCCCAGGGAAAGCAGACTGTGGCCCCGTTATCTTCACTACCTTATGTGTGCACAGATCTTCATGTATCACGGTCTTCCTGAGCTTATCGAACCCTAGAGAAGTCCTGTTCTGACAGTTTTTATTCCTCGTTCCTAGACCAGTTTTAGGAACAGCTCCTGACACCATTTGGACAACAGACACACAAGACTTGGCTTTCACAAATCCAAACTAGAAGAGTGTTTCAATCAGCATATGCCTATCAGAGCACAAGGTACAGACCAGCATCTTAAGATTTAAGTGGTGCAAACTCATCATCTACCGCTCTGGACTTCCTAGCGCCCGTTCCATCTTTCGGGTATAAACGTTAGCTACAGTTATAATAACTTAGAACGACACCCAGTGAGAAGTTTCCTAGCGACATAACACACTCATTTGTTTTCCGAAGCTGACCCTTTAAATTACATACTAGAAGAACTTGTTCTTGGCGTTCAGCATTATGTAACAATCAAGCTTTTAATCGAGGCAAAGAGAGCTCCGCCCCATCCTTTAAACCATTTTTAGCCCGATGCCAATCAATGCGATCAGGACCCTAGCTACAGTAGATGCAAGGATTTACAGAGGGAGATGTTACTATGACGTCAAACTTAACTCGTGATAACAGATACTTTTAAAACTTCGTTTGATAACGAGATACTTAAACTCGTTTGAATACGAAGAGTTCTTAACTCGCATTAACTCGTTAAAATGACTACGAGATATTAAAATCAGGTTATGAACGAGATAATTAACTCGTTAAAACGAGATACTAATGTGCAGTTATTTATTACCGAGTTCTTAATGTATTATTTTTTTCTCACCAAATGACACCGCTCGCGGCGGCTTCGTTTAGCTACCAAACTTTTATAATATTTGGGTATAAACTGTAACTTCATCACAGCCGCAAATAGTCTCGATCTAGGGTTTGCTATTTTTTTAAGTGTACGTCTCTTATAGTATGTTCTGGCATACTTTTCCCATGCCACATCTTTCGATCCAGCTCTAGTTAAGTTGACCCTTGTACAGCACTTTACTGACTCGACTCCCTCGCTCACGATTATTTTATTTGTGTCAACTTGTCAGATCTTGTTTATGGTCAGACTTGTACCAGAAAAAAATTATCTGAGTCACCATGTGCACTTAGCGACAACTCGTTATCTTTGTATTACATGTCGCTGTTACATTGCATCAAGCGAACTTGCCATTTACTTTGTCATTCATATATTATCTCGTTCAAGTCGATATAATTTTTCATGATTCAAACTGTCAACATATTTATCTGACAAGTCGAAACTAAATTTTCTGACAACAGTATAACATATTAATTTACTCCTGACAAGTTTGGCATGTTATCTGATATCACACGTAGACATTAATTTATAATTGTATGATTGCATCTTGTGCGTATACATGGGAGTGTGGACTTCTCCAGAACCTTAATGATGTCGATTCATATATAGCAGATAATGATGTCGACTGTCAATGGATTATGTTGACTGTCAAAAAAGTATGTTGTCAAACTGGATGGCACAAACTGGGCATGAACCGTTTTCATCATGAATTTTATCTTGAACAACGTATAAATAAATATAAGACGGCAAAGTTACGGTTTTATGCAAAACTGCATCTGACAAGCGGAACAAAAAAAGGATTGCACCAAGTCGACATAATATCTACAAGTCGACATAAAGAATGAAATCTTGATTAAGATTCGAGCGATAAAATCTGACAAGTCCAACATAATTATACTGATCATGTGTCAAAGGTGCGACAGAGAATATGCCAACCATACTATAAGAGCTCCTAAACTAAAAAAAAATGATATGGACAAGCTGAATCAATTAATCGATTTTTTATATTTCATGTTTGCTATGTTAATCAAGTTTCAATACTCTAACAAATGACTATTAAAAATGTAAACCAAAACCCCAAAAAAGATTATAATTACACCCTCTTCCGGTACTAGATATAAGAAAGAATAACAAAAAGCGGCAACAACAAAAGGACCCAACGTTGTCTTTTGGTCGAGGTTTTCTTTTTATATATCGGTGATGAACCGGTGCTGCTTATTATTTGTTTGGTTTATTGCAGCTCTATATTACTGTGAAATAAACTTCAGATTATTCCTGTGCTTGTAATTTTAAAAGAAGAATGTACGTCAGATATACTTACTTATAACTAGTAAGCATAAATTGGTGAATATTTAGAAAGTATCTTCTTTGGGTGTTTTTTTTTTTTTTTTTTTTACTTAAGTGATAAAGTGACAATTTAATTTTTATTTTACGATGTTGAATGGTTGGTCATCAGAAAGAAATTATTTATTCGGAATCATCATACGCAAACAACACTTGTGTGTTAGATCTCCCGTTACAATTATGGACCAATACACTATACTATTTAGCTGCTCTGGTGAGCGAGGTAAATTTTAGTATATCATATCTTGAAAATAGTTCTTTTTTTTTTATTTATTTTATTTTTTTTTTTTTCTTTTTGGCACAATAGCATAATACCTCGCCATGTAATGCGATATATAAGATTCGAATTGATTTTATGCACATCATTTTTACTTCACCTAAATTTAATGCCGAAGTAAAATTCTTAAAATGCGCATCCGTTGGTGAACGAGAGAGCAGCGTTTAAATTTTTTAATTTTACACCGAACAATCAACAAAAATACACAAAGTATTGCTGTTCGCTAGCTGTGCATTCATCCAGTAGTCCTCGCCTCTGGGCGGTTAGGTATACATATTCCTATGCGCTCCGTAAGGGATGTGATTCCACTTCCTTAACGCCAACCCACAATTTCGATTAATTTTAAATCATGTGCTGGCATCTTTACGTAATTAAAAAAAAAAGTCACTATAGGTAATTCTAAGTCTACAATAAAATTTCTAGTCTTGCAGACTTACGATTTATGAACGGTTTTATTTATTGACCCATTATTATTTATACAACTTGCATATACATGTACTGCAATTTCTTGGAGCCTCTCACCCACTCTTTGAGGGCGCCATATTTGATGTGAGGCTTGGACTGTCTGGTTGTCATATTGCCCATATAAGTAGTTTTATACATTGAATAGTACGAGCTTGATTTCCATGTTGGTATTATCAAAGAAGAAAAAAAAACAGTCAAAGTGGTTTTTTTTTTCTGCCACCATATGATTTCTTTTCTTTTCTCGGGAATGGTTCGAGTTTGATTGTCTGTTTACACTTACTAAATTTTCACCGAACCTGATTGCCAAGTTGTTCTCTTTGAGTACGAATTCTTAGATCGTGCAATCAGACTACTCGGCTATCTCCGTAAACCTCCATAAACCTCGGCTATCTTCCGTTAAATCTCCATAAACCGGTTTTTATTTCGGTTTTATACAATATTGCTTTTAGCATTTTACGCATTAGGTAAATGGGCAAGAATGTGTGTATTGCTTTATATAGAATTTGCGTGCAGTATCACATCTTACTTATTCTATAACGTTGTATTAACAAATATTCTTCCTACTTCATTCTTGGTATAATTCGGATCTGTTATAATAAACTTTTTCTATTGATGAATCATTGATGTGAGTAATTCGTTAAACGGGAAAAAACACTTTTTACCATGACGCGGGCAAAAATGGGCAGTCAAACGACTTGGGACGCTATTCGTTGATTAACGTCCTATATGGCTTAATCCAAACTTTGTTACAGATGCTTCATTGCCCAGTTGTAGATGTGGTATATTGTCAGGGCAGGATGAGTTAATGTATGTATTTCTACACATTATGGTGGGTGTTGAGGAGTCGTGTGGATGTTAAAAGGCAGCGTCATATCCGGTATATGGCTTATTCAGATAGACTTGAACTTTGTACAGTGCTTCATTGTTCGATTCGCAAATGGTTTTGCATCATTCGTACAGAGACAGAAGAAATGGATCCTTATTATTGTCTAATCCTATGCATTGATTATTTTAGCGGATCTAAGAGGGTTAGGGTGGATTAATTTAAACTGGTTCCATGTGACTTAATACTTCATCCAAACAATGAGCTTCACTCCATCAGCCTCTGACCTTTAGAAAAAAAATAATTCATAGACTATCAAATACAAGATTGATTGACTCCGGCTGATCATGATATCCTTCGACCAGAGGATCAATAGGTTGTCTCTCATTCGAAGTTGTACATTTAGATCAAAAAGAGTGTTTAGTAGCTTTCTTCATGTATAATGTCCATTGTTCAATTTCTAACTGATACCCTCCACCATAACAGTCCTTTATTTTGTCTTATCATGCCAAACTGAAATTTGTTTGGTACATCGATTTTGCAAATTTCTTCTTCTCTATTTCTTACCCAATCCGTCACACAAGATATGAGTTAATTGTTGCTTGAATGCTGTCTTTTCTCCTCCACACATTTTGAACATCGGGCTCTTTTACTCCTATACCCATTTTTTCTCTCCATTACACTACATTCATTGAATCAAAACTACTGTATAAGGTGACAACGCAGACCCAAAACCCCCGCTGCGCGCTCTCACATTGGGGAAGAGAGAGAGATATTGCTTTTGACCCTAAATGAATTCGATCTCTCTTATTCAATTTTGAATTTATAAAAATGTAATATTTAAAACCAAATTATCGCTCCAAAAATGCCACAATAATGTATTGATATGTTATATTTAAAACACTAAATCTAGATCCGCCAGAAACCTCATAAAGTTGCGCCGATGACTGCCAAACATAGATATCTATGAGCCGCCATTAATTATAGAGTCCTTCTAAGATGTTCCAAAACAATCATGAACTGTGGCGGTTAGGTAGGCCGTCACTCTCCTACACTAACCAGCTTCATTACTCTTATTAGCTGACGACACTTACATGAAATAAAGCAACTTATCTCAACGTGTACGTCTCATACTGATACAGTTCATAGGGGGGGGGGGGACGGGCTCTTCACTCTACGATTAATTTAAATAAAAAATTTCACATTGAATGTGGATAACAAAATTGGGTTATTCCCAATTCCTTTTTTTAAACACTGTTCCCACAAGCTGGCTCTAACAGGACCATTAAAAGCGTTCTACAGTTATTCGACAAACATCCACGGCCCACAACCAATCTCATACTAATAATCGATAGTTACATTTTACAGAATCATTATAAAGGAGCTGAGAGTTGTGTGTCAAGGGGGTACCTTGACCACAAGGGGTTGGGGATGGCAAGAATGTTTTTAAAAACAGGGTGTGGTTTACTCTAAATTACGCATAAGATCAATTAAAATATGCATAAACTATCGAGCGTTTTCATAGTTTTCTAGCTGTTTCGTTGGAGGAATTTATTGGTAAGTATTTTTGTAATTGGGAGAGCATATTGACCAGCTGAGACTTATTACAAGTACATATAACATACATCTATATTTTGGGACACACACTCTCAGCTCCTTTATAATGATTCTGTAAAATGTTAATATCGATATTGTAGAGATTGGTTGTGGCCTGGATGTTTGTCGAATACTGTAGAATTTAGTGTTTTAAAAAAATATCATCCTCAATTTCATTTTTGAGCAATAATTGTTT
>CAJDSM010047459.1:17617-31702 GCA_903981925.1 Ostrea lurida | reverse complement strand
ATATCACCATACAAGATGGAAACTAGAGTGGACATGTACAGTACATATAATTTATACTCTTTCAACTTATTAGGAATATAATATTCTGTGGATGTAAAGGCAAAGATAATGAACAGTGATCAATCTCGTAAGTCCTAAATATAATGCAAAATCAAGAGCTGGGCAAACACGGACCCCTGGACATACCAGAGGTGGGATCAGAGGCCTAGGAGGAGTAAGCATCCCCTGTTGACCGGTCACACCCGCCGTCAGCCCATAGTCTTGATCAGGTAAACGGAACAATCCGTAGTCAAATCAGTGTGTGAAAAACGGCTTCACAATGGCTATGAAACAAATCACACAACATTTTACTCAATGGCAGGCCATATCGGGAAGCTAAAGACAGAATTCATTCAAAAAGCTTCTACATGAAAAGAAGAAATCTCTAGCGGTGGCCTTTAATTCGACATTTCGATATATTGACGAAGATTTATCTATCAATAATAGTGAGTTCCATTCATATGTCGATTCAATATATCCCAACGAACTAGAAATAAAGGACACCACAGAGTCGTCTATGTCCATGTTTCGTACTTGGATATTTTATTGAACTTTGACATGAGAGTCAAACTAACTACTCAACTTTTTGACAAACGGGACGATTTCAGCTTCTCCATCGTCAACTTCCCATATTAATGTAGCAATATCCCATCATCACCTGCATATGGTGTGTGTGTCTCTCAACTTATTCGATACGTAAGAGCTTGTTTTGCATATGATCAGTTTTTGAATCGAGGCAGGCTACTTACAGACAAGTTGTTGTTGCAGAGGTTTTAATAGTCAAGTTTAAAGGCAGCATTTGATAGATTCTATGGTCGTTATAACAATTTAGTTTACAAATATGACCAACCATTGAGTCAAATGCTGTCTGATGTTTTTCATAGGCATTATTAAGCCGTTTTTCACACACTGATTTGACTACGGATTGTTCCGTTTACCTGATCAAGACTATAGGCTCACGGCGGGTGTGACCGGTCAACAGGGGATGCTTACTTCTCCTAAGCACCTGATCCCACCTCTGGTGTGTCCAGGGTCCGTGTTTGCCCAACTCTTGTATTCTATTTAGGACTTACGAGATTGATCACTGTTCGTTATCTTTGCCTTTACATTTATTGATTAATATGAGAAAAAGAATAAATAATAAAAAAAACACCATATGTAGATGATGATGGAATGTTGGGATAAATATGGGAAGTTGATGCTGGGTAAGTTGATAAGTTTGTCGTAAAGTTGAGTTGTTATTTTACCGTTATTGTATATATTAGATAAAATTAAAATAAGAGGCAGATATAGATGTGTTTGTGGAATGTTTCATTTCTATTTCACTTGAATATATTGAATTGACATACATGTATGAATGAAAATTGTTACTATTGATACATAAAATGTTGTCGATATATCGAAATGTCGAATTAAAGGACAGCAGAAGCTTTCGAATTGGGGATGTCAATGAATATCCCAATATTCATTCGATGAGGCGATATTCGAATATGACATTGCTGTTCGAATATAACAAGAAAGATAACTCTTCTTTAGTCTAGCATATGCAATCATCTCTCTTTCTCTTTGGGTCCGCCAATGTCATGTATTTGTATTAATGAATTAATTATTCAGAAGTAAACTTGTTTTAAAATAATGCAGAGCGTTTTATTTCGAATTGGACAATTCGAAAGTACATACGTGTCCATGTCGCCAAAATCAAACGTGCATGTCAGGTGTTTTTTTCTTTTAAAATGCAATGCTGATTTTTAATGAATGAAGGAAATGAGTTGGGGTTTTCATGATCACTAGATATGAATATATTTTTTCCTTTTTCATTAAAAATATCAAAAAGTCTCGTCTTTAATTTGTCGTGAGGAACGGCCATTTGAAGTGTTGAAAAGTCAAAATGTTTCGGTGTGGATTTGAAAAAAGTTTGTTATTTCAAATTTACTAGAATCCAAATTTTACTTACACATTTTCTGACAAATGTTGTGTATATTGTTTTCATATATTTTTAAGTGACCGTGGTCAAATGGAGTCTAACTTCGACAACAATAAGTATTACATTATAGGCTTATAAAAAGTTAAGATATAATCGAACTGTATAGAGTCATTCAAAAAACTATTTTTTTTCTTTTGGAATCATATAGCCTGTATGGGGTTAAATAGGTGTTAAAGGCTTGAGGAAATCTTAAATTTTAACAGGTGTACCGGAAAGGGCAATCAATATTGCACCTGTTACAAGCTTATGTAGAATTCATGAGTTATAGCGTTCTACTTGGTGTAAGGTAGGACAAGTCATCACAAAAATTAGCAGACGAATTACTGATCTAAGCTTAAAGCAAAATGAAGGTAGACAACCCAAGAGCTCGGTTTGTGGACTATTTTTCCAACTTTGACATTGCATCCTAAATTTTTTTTTTCATTATCAAATAAAATTAAAAACTTGTTTGGAATCAAAATTTTGGCAATGCGTACATCTTCAAGTAATTGATTAAGGACTTACGTTGTAGCTCGAAAACATAACCAGAGTACAGTTTTTTTTTCTCAAAACTGACCAAATTCAACACCTTGTAATTTTCTTTAAAAATGAAAAAAAAATCAATCTCCTCATCACGTGCGCATATGTAATCCGATTTAAAGAGTGTACTACAAGGAAGTCCTCATTTGAAAAGTGGCAATATTATTCGAACAAAGTATGTACTACCTGCATAATGTTTCCTAGAAAAAAATCTGTTCTTTTATAAGAAATTAAAGAAAATGTCAATCCTTGCCAATTGCACATGTTCGTCATGCATTCAAGATATATGTAACTGTGAGATAGGTGAGATACGTTAGACGAATTATGTTCTCTATCTCTGTAATTATATTTCCTGAAATAAAAAAAATCCTTACAGTTGATAACAGTTTTAGATAAGAAATTTATGAAGTCATTGTCAGTGGTCACAAAGGCCACTGTATCGTATAGAGGATATATTTAATAGTCTTTATACATAATTGATTCCGCCCGACGGAGTGTGGTTTGAAACCCAATTGATAATCTATATAACGTATACATGTACCACCTTTATATTTAATGTAATATGATGTAGTCATAAATAATTAATAATCATAATGGTTGTCAATAATATTGATGAAAATATGATTTTGATACCGAATAATAAAAGATGACCACATATGATTATGAATTACAAATTAACTATAGTTATACATGATGTAATCATTACATCATATCCAAAGACCATGTACTCCTTGTGGTCAGAAACCGCCATGAACTTGATTGAACCCTTTTAATCAAGTTCAGACTATGTTATTCGCATATATTCAAAATCTCTTTTTGAAGGTTACTTTTCCCAACACTGGTGCAGAAATGGTTCTGATTGTCTTGAAAATCAGGATTGTCACATTTTTGAAAAGTTTCATGGAGGAATCTGTTCCTGTAAAAAAGACTTTTTTCTCCTAGGAAACAAATGCCAAAAAGGTAAGTCTCTCTCTATAACGACTTTAGTGCACCATTTCCAATCATGTAAAACGCTTTATGTCCAGTTTAGAATTTGCTCATATTCTGTCGATGCTGTGTTGTGTATCTATGAAAAGTAAATCTAACTTTCTGCACATGCGATTAATTATCACCCCAGGACGCTCTTGTACGTGGCACATTGAAATAACGTTATAACTTTTAGGATATCGCATTCTGAATGTATTATGATATTAAACATTGTTTTTGAAGAATTTATCGACTTGTAAACTCTGAACATTTTACTCACATAAAAGAGTTTTACAAATCGATAAATTCTTCAAAAACAATGTTTAATTCTTATACATGTAATTCTTATTTGTTCACTTTCAAAAACGTCTCGTAATGGGTGAAAAATTTCCGAAGAAACGTAAAACAAACAAAACATCGTTATCTTATGGCATGTTGATTTAAGGTCAAAACATACATTACACTAAATGCAGGATGTATAATTTACCTGAATTTCACGTGATCAATGATTCACATTAGACATTGTGTCTGTAAGTAACATTCATTGTTTTGAGAACAAATGTACCTATTTTCCATTTTCCAGCGTGATTTTAAGATACGTGTCCAGTCTAATCTGATGTCTTCTGAGCTTAAGTGTCAGTTAAATATAGGCATCTGTAGCATTTGATTGACCAGACCACAACTCACAGAAAGAGGTTTAAAGAGGTCGCAATAGCTTAATTATGCTTGTCTCCCCCTTTTTCAATCTTATAATGAATGAATTGTACATATAGATCCACTAGTTAGTTTGTAGTAGTCTAAAGAATTACTTAATTATTTTACATTGTATACTTATTTTTAGGTAGTCTTCCCCTTGGTGCTAAGTGTGATGGTAATGTTCAGTGCTCACGTCCTGGAGATAACAGAGGATGTTCTGCCTCAGACAACAGTTCCATAAAGATGTGTTCCTGTAATGTCGGTTACACAGACATACAGAACATATGTGTCCACAGTAAGATTCTCTATCACTTCTTGTATCACAAATATTTATGTGAAATATACGATTACAAATGTCACTATGGATTGCCTTCATTAGATCTCTTCACTATATTATGTAATATATTTTTAATCAGAATTTAAATTCAAATTTGTATCCATCGCCATGAATGTGACCGGGACACATAGTGTTTGTGATGTCCGTCACCCGTCCTTCCGCCTATCCTACAGTCACTCATTTTATTTAGCTCAGTTGAAAAAACATATTCAAGATATTTTTATCGTGTCAAACTTTATATGCTGATACATATTGATGACATATATGCAACTGCATCAAGATTTTTTAACCTTGGAATTTTCGTAGACCTTGACCTCACTTTATCCTATTTGGTGTTTAGCTCAGTTTCAAAGCAACTATTGACAGTAATTTTATGATACATCTTACACTATTACATATAAGTGGTAGCTTTTCAACTATGACATTATTTTCTGATTTCGATCTTCCATTTGATCTTGTCGGCACTATTTCCTATTTGATATTCAAAGTGATTCAGGAAGAAATTCATCTATTTAAGATATATTTCAAAAGTCGTGTTTTGTTTTCACTTGGATTTAACTATGGGTAAAAAAAACGCCATTGCTTAATGTTTCTACTTTAGATTTGGCTTTATTACAATCTTATCACTCCAACCATAGTATAGTCAGCGATAGTCATGAATAGATAAATATCAATTACAAACTGGTTTTTTTGTTATCATAGTGTCATCATCAAATTTCAAGTACACTTTTGTGAGGACACATCAAATTAATGATGTGAAAAATCATCTATGAAATTGTTTTATACAGACATAATAAATTTGAAACATCATATTGCTGATAAGGGATGAGAATTGAAAATTTAATTGTTATTTGCTGTATAATATATACATTATCATAACTTAATTGGATGCACTTGGAATTGACTTTGTAATCACTTACAACTGAATGCATTTCAAAACTTCAAGATTTCAGTACCTCTTCAATTACATGTACATATACAACGTACTTAGTACAAATCAACAGATAATTATGTTTCCGCCGCAAAGCACTTTCCCAAACTTTTTTTCTAAAGGCCTTAGGTATTGAACAATTTTTTTTTGTATAATGGTGTATATCAATGAGTTACAGATCGAGTTGGAGTATATTTTTGGTTTGTTGATTTTTGATCGAGTTTTGTCCATTTAGCTTTGAAAAATGAATGCTATGACCAGTTTTCAGGACTTTTTTTCTAAACGCTTTAAGATATTGAACTGATTATTTTTTTTCTGCAGGTCTACAATAATGAGTTACAGATGGAATTAGAGTTTCGTTTTGGCTCGTGTGATTTTTGGTGGAGTTGTGCCCCTTTTACTTTGAAGAATTACTGTTGTGACCAGTTTTCTGGACTGTTCTTCTAATCCTTAGGACATATTAAACTGATTTTTTTTATATAGGTGTATAATAATGAGTCACATATCAGAATTGCGTTTTGTGTCAGTTTGTTGATTTTGTTGGAGTTGTGTCGCTTTAATTTTGAAAAAAACTGACTTTTTGTATACAGATTGCCTATTTCAGTATTCTTGATGGTTCACTATATGCTTTTCAAGGTCTTATATAAAAAATGAATAGATCCATGGATTTGAAAAAATTGTGCTTACAATTTTAACTGTAACGATTCCTTCGTTGGACTTAACTGCAAACGAGGGCATTACAGTTTACCGTCACTCGACATTTGACAGTTCCCAACCACAGAAGAGTCAAGGAATTTCAATTCGATCATAAATACTCCCTCTATCAGTTTGCAACGCAAGTGGAATATTAATACATGTATATGCATAGCAGTATACATTTACATCTATGTTTCTGTCATTCAACGTAAATCCCTTTCGATATTATTATTACCAATCTAAGCAATATAAAACCTGCACCTGTAACCATCGGAAACAGACTACATCTTTCTACAACACAACATATTCAAACGATCTAGTTACAGGTGAATTTCCATCGCCATGTGCATTCTTACATACCCTAAATACACTTTTTAGGCAATCTGGAGTTCAATGCTAGTTGCATTTTCGATGAGCAGTGTAATGGAACTACTTACTCCGGTGTATGCAGTAACAGAAAGTGTGGCTGTCTTGCAGGATATTATTATGAAGATCAAAAGTGTCATCTTGGTGAGTTATTTGCAACATATGATATTGAACCTAAAATAGCAGTGAAAACGTAAAATCAATGCATGATATGACAGTGTGAACAGTAAAAACATATTTTATTCATAATATTGATTCTAACCGACCAACGCAGCTAAGTTAAGGCTTCTCGAGAAAAGTCGCAGCGCTGTGCTAAATGCACCCCATTGCTCATCACAGAATCTGACGTCACATTAAAAAAGTACCTCATGATGTATACGTCTTACGTCACATCGAAGGGAAAGTGTCACAATGTTTCTTTATTTACCACGGTTAGCAAGGGATAAAATGTGTACACGTAAAGTTTCCTGTAAAATTTTTATACATATCATTTTTAGCGTTGTATCAAAATATCGACATTTAACATGTGCAAAGGTAATAGCCTATATCATATCTTGACCTTGAAATCACTCCTTATCTGTACGGTTAGTGTGTATTTGACATATTAAAAGAATCGTCTGGAGTTTGATTTGTTTCAGACTAGTAAGTATGAAGCCTGCAACTTATAGTGTTTTCAAGGTATCTGTCGTAAAATATCTTGACTTTAGGCCTGCCAGGAAAAAATAGCATCGGTCTGACCAGTTAAGGTGCAACACTCTATAAAGTAGAAAAGCTGAGAGGTAGAGCTATGTCTAGTTATTTGTTTTATTAAAAAAATATCTAACAAAGTAGTGAAGGTGGATTTACACAATTCATTTACTGAGCAATACTGATGACGCACAAATTGGTGTATACACGTATCAACGTGAAATATTACCTAATAATCCAGTCAGGCAAACATGTTTAACTTGGCTGCAGCCTTTAGCTTAATCATACCAGCCCACCTGGCAGTAGGATGTTCTGCTGTTGATATATATCATCTTACCATCATAAGAAAGATTTTTTTAAACTTTCACAAAATTAGAAGACCGACCAACAAATAGTCGTCTGCAAAGCAATACATGCGTGTTGATCCTTCCACAAAGAAATAAGAGATATAATAGATGAATTAAATCATCATACGTATACAATCATAATTTGGGTTTTTGAATGAGATAACAAAGGGTTGGGACACTAAAGCAAATTTAGTTATCATACGTACGGAAGCATTACTTGTTGGGTTTTTTTGCATAAAATAACCAGTTCCTTTCATTTTCTACTACTAGCAATCACTGAAAGTCCACAGCTACTTCAAGGTAACTATGTTTCAGATTCAAATTACAATTACACTTAACAATAGGTGTTTGATAAGCAGTCATCAAACATTCCAACGATCTTTCAGAAAACCAAGACAGTGCATTATCTACTGGACATTTTGTCGGTGCAGCAGCATCTAGTTTTGTACTAGGTGCAGGTGTTTGCCTCATTATATTCTGGATTTTGAAAGTTCGACAGAACAGGAAACAACACTCAAGGTTATCGATTCATAATTTTTTGTATTACAAAGGCCCCATAATGTATAACTGAGATCAAGATTGTATATCAATTAACGACGATTTTTATTTCAGGAGTCCCGAGGTGGAGTTTGCCAATAACCCTGGTTATGACAAAGGAGTAAAAATAGACATCAAAGATAGAGCAGCGACAGCACCCGATAGAACGGTAACTTATGGCAATGATTCGGTATAAACAGGCAATGTATTTCCCTTTATTTGCGATGTTGCATGTAGTTAGTCTTATGTTTCGTTGCTTGATATAGACCTTGTATATGTGTGATGTGCATTACCTGATCAAGATAGAGTGCTCATGGTGACCGGTCTACAGGGGATACTTAGCCTCCTACGCACCTGATTCCACCTCCCGTGTGTGATTGCCAAACTCTTAATTTGTATTCCATTCAGGACTAATGCGATTCATCACTGTTCGTTATTTTCACCCTTTCATGTCCTTTGTAAAATTTGTCAATATGTAATAATTGCATGGTAATGAATATCTCTACTACTAAGCTGAGAAAGGATATAAAGAGAAATAGATGGAACGAAAACACCCATCAATTGTTGATGATCAATAGAAAGTAGAGGGGACTGCATAGCAATACCTTCATTTAATGCATTGATAATTTATAGAAAACTATGCACGTCAAATAAAAATATTGCCATATCATACAGTTTTAACATCACGAAGTTACCATATCACACAATGTCATTTACATATCAAAGACTGACACAGCACACACATTGTCTTTTAGAGTTAACACATTTTATGAATACCAAATATCATACATGTACAATGGTACATGTATAGCATAGTATCACGTAATGATATAACGTCACTTAATTATATAACAACATCTAATGATATTCCCACTCCGTAAAATAATATATCACATCAGAAATAATATCCGCACATCATGTAGTGGTTTTACCTGATTTGGAATTGCTATGGTTATTATCCTCATTATATTGTCATGATATACGCCATAGTGTAATGAATGTAACACATAACATATAATGACATCTACATATCATGTAATGAAAGTAAGAAAGACACGCATCATATAAATACGGTACCACAGCATACATGATAGTTACATCATACATGTACAATGACATATACCACAACTCACATCAGCACACCCATATTATATTGCCAAATCAAATAATGCCATTACGATATCACATAATTAATTTATAAAAAGTAATGGTTTTCATTCATATGTCGATTCAATATATCCCAGCGATCTACAAAAAAGGACACCACAGAGTCGTCCATGTCTCCTTCGTACTTGGATATTTTATTGAACATTGACATTAACGGCAAACTAACTACTCAACTTTATGACAAACAGGACGATTTCAGCTTCTCCATCATAAACTTCCCATATTTATTTAGCAATATTCTACCATCACCTACATATAGTGTGTATGTATCTCAACTTATTCGATACGCAAGAGCTTATTCTGCGTATTATCAGTTTTTGAATCGAGGCAGGCTACATATATATAAACAAGTTGTAGTTACAGGGGTAACGACGTTATTACATCATTGAATGATCATAATTCTAATGGAAATCCTTTCATGTCCTTATTGACCTGACTATGTATATCAAAACACGTGACGTGTTTCGATTAAAATGCCCAAGTAAATTTCAATTTCCGTATCAGTCGTTTCTCGTTCTATTTTAACTCCTTTTCTGCATAATTCATCAAACGTTTGAGTCTATCATCTTATCAAAGTATAGATGTCTTTCTGATATGAAATCATTAATCTGCTGTAAATGCACTGTTAGTGCATCCTAGTACAATAATGAGAAAAGGCAACTACGCATCTTTCCATTTCAAAATGCATTTATGATTCGGAATTGATTTTACATCACTATATGTTTGATAGCAATTATCATTTTCTTTGTAAAATAAAAATATAATACATAAATAACCCCCTTTTATACACTTTTCACTAGAAGATATCGCACGTCCGTCCAGTCGTCAAACAGGACGCCGAGTATTCCACCGTTGAAAGCAGCAAGAATGATAACGATGTTGTATACATGTACAATCACCTCCACGAAAAAGGGAAAGAACCAGACTTAGATGATTACGACCATCCTCAGGCAATCACTGACGCCATGGCGACTGACGAGTATTACAGCCACGTAGGTACTTCACACACCGACAGAGAGGCCCAGGGGAAGGGGACAGACTTGGATGATTACGATCATGCTTAGACAATTACTGATGAAATAACGGCTGATAAGTATTACACCCAGGGAGACACCCCAGACACCGACACACAGGTACAAAACATTACAGATAGTGAACATACCGTCTCTACAGACCGCCAGGATATGGATAATTACTTTACTTTGGAGAGACAGTAAAATGGAAAGTGCATTGCATTGTCACGGATATCTTGGATGTATTGACAAAAGACCCTTGAAAGATTAGTAAATGCTGTTCTAAAACGACCCAATTTAATTTGCTGACTACGTATACTATCATATATACCAATAATAAGCATCATTCATGGAAATGAGCATATCATCGTTATTACCATCTGCTGTAATTCAAAACTTCAATTTATCAATTAAAAGATAAATTCAGGTGTATATATAATTTATTGCTGGTATTCTGAGCAATGTACATGAATTTATGATACATTTTTGAAATCGTAATGATTAATGCACTTGTCTTTATTTGATTATTAATCATGTGCTCCGATTTTTGATTTATGTCAAAATAGTGTAGTTTTATTGAGGTTCAGAGACTATGGTAGACTTGCATTTATTATATAGTGGAACTTCAGTATCTGGAACACTGATACACTAAAATCTCGAATACCATTGGCTATGTCGAAGTGATTCGGATGGTCGCCAACAACTAATTTTTCAAGCATTTTACCTTCGATATGCCAATCCACGGGTATCTCTGTTTTTTCTTAGTCCTATCCAGTTCCATATAATCAATTATATCAATGATCACATGATCAATGATATTTGGAATCTGATCTTGAAAGCACTGCAACGTTTACAATATGTGAAGATTTATTACCCCATTATTACCAGATACGTTGTTTGAAAGGCATTTTGTTTTTATTTCTTATAAGAAGGAACTCCTATATGCTATACAGGTCTTGGAGATCCGTCCCAACACTTGATCCTCATATCTAAAGGCTATAAATTTAAACAACTATTAGGATATTCTCATCTTTAGATTACTATATACATGTACTCATATTGTATAATCTGTTGTAGATAATATCAAGAATAAGGGTAATATTAAGATTTATTAAGTTTAAACTGATCTTTATTCTGTGTTGATCTTGATTTGACATCCAACCTACAAATTCAGTTACCGAATTTCCATGATTTATTAAGTCAATGAAACAAATAAACCTGTGTATAATGTATCACAAAAGGTTACATAATTACCAAACCATTGTAGTAAACGTTTGTGGTCACTTCTTTTTTCTTTATTGTTACATGTATTTTTTATACCAAACGACACATTTTGTTTCCATCTCTATTCCATGATACGATTTAAAACGTGCATTCTATTCAATATCATTAGCAGTCTATTTATTATGTTGTGTAAAACTTAGATATTTTTCTAGTTTGTATAATATTACATAGATGTGTTAATCCAACTAGTGATGTTCTCCATTTTGTGATTAATTTTGCATTTGTTTTGTATAATTTTCCCATTGTGCAAAGTACTTATTTTATCATATTTTGATATACCATTCGTATTGCATGCTTTTATTGTGAATCAAAGACGATGAATTCCTTCATTAATATAATATATTCTTATATAGAAATAGAGGTTAATCCATTAAAACCAATTCTGTACCATAAATGAATATATATGTTACATGTCAAACAGTCATTATTTTCCAGAGTTTTTCCATTTATTTTGCGTAAATTCCCTACAGTGGACTTTATTTTTCATTATTTTTTTATACTTGTATTCCATGTTTTTTTTTTCTCCATTATATAATAACAAAATAAATTCTTTCGGTGAATTTATGATATTCTATAAAATTCTTCATTCAAACTTCTGTCATAATATGCACGTATTTCCGTTTATTTCGTTTTCAACTAAATCAAATATTGCATCACTTAAGAATTATGAAGTTGATAAAAAAGCAATGCATTAATTTCTCATTGACAGTATCTTTGTAGTTTTTGGTTATCAGGCCTTTCAATGGTCTGTTAGAATTTCCATGGACACCAATTGTGTTCCTCTGTTAGCTAACCTGTTTTTATATCCTTATGATGCAGAATTCATTCAAAAGCTTCTACATGAAAAGAAAATATATCTAGCGGTGGTCTTTATTTAGACATTTTGACGACGTTTTATCTATATTAATAATAATGATTTTTATTAAATATATCCCAGCGAACTAGAAATGAAAGTCATCACAAAATCTACCGTGTCTGCTTAGTACTTGGATATTTTATTGTACATTGACATTAACGGCAAGCAAAAAAAAACTTTATGAAAAGCTGGACGATTCCAGCTTCTCCATCGTCAACGTCCCATATTTATGTAGCTACATCCTATCATCACCTCCATATGGTGTGTATGTCCCTCAACTTATTCGACACTCAAGAGCTTGTTTTGTGTATGATCAGTTTTTGAATAGAGCCTGGCTATTTACAAAAAAGCTGTTGTTGCAGAGTTTTCAACAGTCACGTTTAAAGGTAGCATTTCGCAAATGCAATGGTCGTTATAACGATTTGGTTTGCTATTGGGTCAAAGACTGTCTGATGATTCAATAGCAATCGTTAAGACATTTTCCCGCACTATTTTGACGACGGATTAATATACCTGATTAAGACATTGGGCGCACGGGTTTTAACTGGTCAACAGGGAATGCTTACTCCTCCTAGACACCTGCCCCAACCTTTGGTGTGTCCAGGAGTCCGTGTTTGCCCAATTCGTGCTTTGTATTCCATTTGGGACTTAAAAGATTGATCACTGTTTATTATCGTTGTCTTTATATCCTGTATAGGTATCTCTTTGGTAGGAAGTGTAATATGGTTACAACATACATTTTGGCTTACAATGCTGATTCGTCTGCAGCAAGCCAGTCTCATGAATGTCAAGCTTTAGAGGATAGGAAAGAATGTTCAAGAAACTAGAACTGCCCTCCAAAAGCATTTAAAACAGTGAATAGAATCATTCACTGGTGTTAAGACGTCAACATTGCCTGTAAAGGGCTGTAAAATTTAGACCTATGCTCAACACTTACGGCCTTTCAGCAGGTAGAGGTGTTTATTGTTCCGGATGCACACCTGCTGAAACACGGGTCGTTTTTGCGGTTTCATTCAAAGTACCGCCCCATTTTTTCGCCTCTTACGTTAAATAAAGAGTACTGAAGACCTACCCATACCCCCACAGGACATCTCAAAATAAAAAGAGAATAGTACATGCTAGAATCCTTATCATATGTCAATATCAGCCCACGTGCCCCCAAATCAGCCCTAAGGTTCAAGGTACATCAAGAGGTATTTATTACATTTCTTTATTATTGTAAAGTGCATTGATCAATTAATGCATAAAACACTATATAAAAATCAATCACCATTATAACCATTGATAATCATTTAATGCAATAAACCTAGCTACAATAATTTACACCAGTAGAATCCTAGGTGTATTGACTAAAATTGTTAACTGATACATAGGCTAACTATAGAAAAAAAACTTGTTAATAGCCATCAATTACAATGCATAGTTACCTATTGTAAAAATTCTCAAACATTGTACCGTGATTATTACATATGTACAAGCAAATACGTCACTTCAGGGTTGATTTGCATTTTTGCACGCCGGTCTGAATATGAGTTTTTGGACCGGTCGGTGAAATCGTCTATTGTGACGTCATCCATGTCGCGCGGTGCAGAATCTGCTAAATTAGCATCAAGTATACTTAAATACACTGTATATATTATTACTACAGTAACTTGATCCG
>CAJDSM010047459.1:0-16573 GCA_903981925.1 Ostrea lurida | reverse complement strand
AACGGCCATAGAATTTACGAAATGCTTCCCTTTAAAACGTGAACTGTTGAAGCCCCTGCAACAACAAATTCTTTGTAAGTAGCCTGCTCGATTCAAAAACTGATCAATACGCAGAACAAGCTCTTGCGTATCCAACAAGTTGAGAGACCATACACACAATATGCTGGGATGATGAATATTGCTACATAATATGGCAGTTGTCGATAGAGAAGTTGAAATTCGTCCGTTTGTCATTAAGTTGAGTTGTTTAGTTTCCGGTTAATGTCAATGTTCAATAAAGTACCATGTACGAAGCAGACATGAACGATTCTGTAATTGTCCTTTATTTCCTAAGTTTCGCTAGGATATATTGAATCGACACATTTGAGCTGAAGTCATATGATTGTATACGATAAAACGTCGTCAATATATATAAATGTCGAAGTTTAAAGCTAGCCGCTCCGATGAATTCTAAAATGATATACTGTGCAAATGATGAATACAGATAAATCACATATTGCTAATCATATGACATAACAGCTCGATGGTGGTCCTCATAACCATCCCCAAAGGGTTGATATGGGTTTGAGGGATGATATGCCTTGCACTGTGGATTTAGGCATGTTTTTTCTATTTATTCATATAATGTCATATTTAAAATAAGCCGTGGTAAATCAAGGCATTTTATATTTTACAATTCTACATGCCTGTTTGTCGCTGACGTTATTTTTGCATTATAGTCTTTGTCTGCATTTTTGCACGAGTTGCGTACTGATTTGATAATGCATATTTTGCACGGCGTGCTGATATATGATATGGCATAATTTTTTGCAACGGGTCGGTGCTGATATGGTTGTTATGACGGTCACCCATATCAGACCATGCAGATTTTGAATAATCACACAAGTATGTGAATAAATATATTTTTTTATAAATACCATCATGGATCCGAGTGTTGAATACTGTAAAATTCCCAGAGTGTGATCCAACTTTCTAGATCACACACTGTTTGTTTTCGATTCCGTATTGAAGCGAGTATTTCTATGAAACTTGATGACGTCAATGCATCAACACAACATTTTGTGGAGAAGTCGACTGTGTGTCAGAAACAATAACATGCGTGTACAGCAACAAATATTTCAGGGTATTGTTTGTGTATTTTGATATAATGTTATTTGGAATACATTTATCTAAAAACGCTGATTTAAATAAGATATAGGAAAGGATATATATAAAATTTATCATTACTTACACATAACTTGATCTAAATCAGTTGGTTCACGTCGTCGTTAACAGACGCGTTACATCAAAACAAACTCGACGCTTCGCCGTCTACGTGTGATCTGATGATCGCTGCCTGTGAACTCGACGTGATCGATCTTCGGATGAAGTTACTGTATGTAAGTAATATATACAGTGTATTTAAAGTATACTTGATGCTAAGATTTAGCAGATTCTGACCGCGCGACATGGATACGATCACAATAAGACGATTTCTACCGACCGGTCAAACACTCATATTCAGACCGGCGTGCAAAATGAATATCAACCCTGAAGTGCGTACTTTGCTTGTAATCATATGTATATAATCACGGTAACAATGTTTGAGAATTTTGTCACATAGGTAACATGCAATTGTATATTGATGGGCTATTAACAAGTTTTTTTTTCTATAGTTAGCCTATGTATCAGTTAACATTTTTAGTCAATACACCTAGGATTCTACTGGTGTAAATTATTGTATGAAGGTTTATTGCATTAAATGATTATCAATGGTCTACTAATGGTGATTGATTTATTATTAGTGTTTTATGCAATTAATTGATCAATGCACTTTACAATAATAAAGAAATGAATAAATAACCTCTTGATGTACCTTTGAACCTTAGGGCTGAATTTGGGGCAGCGTGGGCTGATATTGACATATGATCAAGGATTCTAGGCATGTACTATTCTCTTTTTATTTTGAGATGTTCCTGTTGGGGTATGGGTAGGTCTTCAGTAGCCTCTTTATTTAACGTAGAGAGGCGTAAAAAAATGTGGGCGGTTACTTTGAATGAAACCGCAAAAAACGACCCGTGTTTCGCAGGTGTGCATCCGGAACAATAACACCTCTACCATGCGAATAGGCGTAAGGTGTGAGCAATAGGTCTAAAATTTTACAGCCCTTTTGACAGGCAATGTGACGTGTCTTAAACACCAGTGATGATTCTATTCAACTGTTTTTAAAATCTTTGGAGGGCAGTCTCTCAGTTTCTTGAACATTCTTCCTATCCTCTAAAGCTTGACAGTTCATGAAGACTGGCTTGCTGGCAGGACTGAATCAGCATTGTAGACCAAAATGTATGTTGTAGTAGACCATATTAACTTTCCTACCAAAGAAGATACTATGACAGGATAATAGAAGACAACGATACAATAAACTAGTGATAAATCTTTTAAGTCCGCAAATGGAATCAAGCACGAATTGGGCAAACAGGACTTCCCTGGACACACCAAAAGGTTGGGGCAGGTGGTCTAGAGGAGGAGTAGCATTTCCCTGGTTGACGCAGTTAAAACCCGTGCGCTCCAATGTGCTTAATCAGGTTATATAATCCGTCGTCAAAATAGTGCGGGAAAATGTCTTAACGATTGCTATTGAATCAAATCAGACAGTCTTTTGAACCTTAGGCAAACCAAATCGTTATAACGACCATGCAATTTGGCGAAATGCTACTTTAAAACGTGAACTTGTTGAAAAACTCTGCAAACAACAGCTTATAGCTTTTTTGTACAATAGCCAGGCTCTATTTCAAAAACTGATCATACACAAACAAGCTCTTGGAGTAGTGATAAGTGTGAGGGACATACACACCATATGGAGGTGATGATAGGATGTAGCCTACATAAATATGGGACGTTGACGATGGGAGAGTGAATCGTCCGCTTTTCATAAAGTTTTTTTTTGCTGCCTGTTAATGTCAATGTACAATAAAAATATCCAGTACTAAGCAGACACGGTAGATTTTGTGATGACTTTCATTTCTAGTTCTGCTGGGATATAGTATTAATAAAAAATCATTATTATTAATAATAGATAAAACGTCGTCAAATGTCTAAATAAAGACCACCGCTAGATATATTTTCTTTTCATTGTAGAAGCTTTTGAATGATTCTGCATCATAAGGATATAAAAACAGGTTAAGCGTAACAGAGGAGACAATTGGTGTACCATGGAAATTCAACAGACGCATTGAAAGGCTCTGATAATACCAACAAACTACAATAGATACTGTCCAATGAGAAATTAATTGCATTGCTTTTTTTATCAACTTCATAAATTCTTAAGTGATGCATTTATTTGTCTGTTTAGTTGAAAACGAATAAATCGGAAATACCGTGCATATTATGACAGAAGTTTGATGAAAGAAATTTATAGAATATCATAAAATTCACCGAAAGAATTTATTTTGTTATTATTAATGGAGAAAAAACATGGAATACAAGTATAAAAATAATGAAAAATAAAGTCCACTGTAGGGAATTTTACGCCAAAATATAGAATGGAAAACTCTGGAAAATAATGACTGTTTGACATGTAACATATATTTTCATTGTATGGTACAGAATTGAGTTTTAATGGATTAACCTCTATTTCTATATAAAGAATATATTTATTATGATAGGATTCATGTCGTCTTTGATTCACAATCAACGCATGCAATTACGAATGTATTTCAAAATATGATAAAATAAGTACTTGCACAAATGGGAAATTATCAATACAAAAATGCCAAAATTAATCCACAAAATGGAGAACATCACAGTTGGATTAAACATCTATGTAATAATTTTAACCAAACTAAGAAAAATATCTAAGTTTTACACAACATAATAAATAGACTCTAATATTATTGAATAGAATGCACGTTTTAAATCGTATCATGGAATAGAAATGGAAACAAAATGTGTCGTTTGGTATAAAAAATACATGTATAACAAAAGGTTAACATAATTACCAAACCATTGTAAGTAAAACGTTTGTGGTCACTTCTTTTTTCTTAATTGTTAAATGTATTTTTTATACCAAACGACACCATTTTGTTTCCATCTCATATTCCAATGATACGATTTAAAACGTGCATTCTAATTCAATATCATTAGCAAGTCTTATCTATTGTTTGTGTAAAACTTAGATTTTTCTAGTTTGTTAGAAGTATTCACTAGATGTGTGTAATCCAACTAGTGTATGTTCTCCATTTTGTGATTAATTTTGCATTTTGTTTTGTATAATTTTGCCCATTGTGCAAAGTACTTTTTTAATCTATTTTGATATAACATTCGTATTGCATGCTTTTATTGTGAATCAAAAGACGAATGAATTCCTTCAAATTAATATAATATATTCTTATATAGAAATAGAGTTAATCCATTAAAACATTCTGTACAATAATTGAATATATATGTACACCGTCCAACAGTCATATTTTCCAGAGTTTTCCATTTATTTGCGTAAATTTCTACAGGCTTATTTTTTCATATTTTTTTATATCTTGTATAGGTTTTTTTTTTCTCCTTAATAATAACAAAAAAATTCTTTCGGTGAATTTATGATATTCTGTAAAGATTCTTCATTCAAACTTCTGTCATAATATGCACGTATTTCCGTTTAATTTCGTTTTTCTAACTAAATCAAATATTCGCATACTTAAGAATTATGGAAGTTGATAAAAAGCAAATGCATTAATTTTCATTGACAGTATCTTTGTAGTTTTTGGTTATGCAGGCCTTTCAATGGTTTGTTAGAATTTCCATGAGACACCAATTGTGTTCCTCTGTTTAGCTAACCTGGTCTTTTATATCTTATGATGCAGAATTCATTCAAAAGCTTTCTCATGAAAAGAAGAATATATCTAGCGGTGGTCTTTTATTTAGACATTTTGACGAACGTTTATCTATATTATAATAATGAATTTTTATTAAATATATCCAGCGAACTAGAATAAAAGTCATACACAAAATCTCCGTGTCTGCTTTTAGTACTTGGATATTTATTGTACTTGACATTTAACGCAAGCCAATAAAAAAACTTTAATGAAAAGCTGGACGATTCCAGCTTCTCCAATCGTCAACGTCCCATAATTTTATGTATACATCTATCATCACCTCCATAGGTGTGTATGGTCCTACAACTTATTCGCACTCAAGATGTTGTGTATGATCAGTTTTTTGAATAAGCCTGGTATTTTACAAAAAAGCTGTTGTTGCAGAGTTTTCACTCACGTTTAAAGGTTAATTTCGCAGAATGCAATGGTCGTTATACACGATTGGTTTGCTATTGGGTCAAAGACTGTCTGATGATTCAATAGCAATGCGTTTAAGACATTTTTCCGCAGCTTATTTTGACGACGGATTATATGATACTGATTGAAGACTATTGGGCGCACGGGTTTTAAGTCAGCCAGGATGCTTACTCCTCCTGACACCTGCCACCTTTTGGTGTGCCGGAGTCCGTGTTTGCCAATTCGTGCTTTGTATTCATTGGGAGCTTACAAGATTGGATCCTGTTTATTATCGTTGGTCTTATATCCTGTCTAGGTATTCTTTTGGAAGTAGATAATATGGTTACAAACATACATTTTGGCTTGACATGCTGAATTCGCCTGCAGCAGCCAGTTCATGAATGTCAAGCTTTAGAGGATGAGGAAAGATGTTTTCAAGAAACTAGAACTGCCACTCAAAAAGCATTTAAAACAGTGAATAGAATCATTCACTGGGTGGTTAGAACGTCAACATGCCTGTAAAGGGCTTGAAAATTTAGACCTATGCTCAACACTTACGGCCTTTCAGCAGGTAGAGGTTATTGTTCCGGATGGCACACCTCGCTGAAACACGGGTCGTTTTTTGCGGTTGTCATTATAGTACCGCCCCATTTTTTCGCCTCTATACGTTAAATAAAGAGTTTACTGAGACGCTAACCCATACCCCACAGGAATCCAAAATAAAAAGAGAATAGTACATGCTAGAATCCTTATCATATGTCTAATATCAGACCCACGTGGCCCCCTATCAGCCCTAAGTCAATGGTACATCAGAGAGGTATTTATTACATTTCTTTATTATTGTAAAGTTGCATTTGATCATTAATGCATAAACACTATATAAAATCATCCATCAATTATAACCCATTGATAATCATCTTAATGCAATACACTAGCTACATAATGACAACAGTAGAAATTCCTAGGTGTATTTGAATGTTAACTGGATACATATGGCTAATAGAAAAAAAAATTGTTAATAGATCCAAATTAAATGCATTAGTTAACCTATTCGTAAAAATTCTCAACATTGTACCGTGTTATACACATTGTACCAAGCAAATACGCACTTCAGGGTTGATTTTGCATTTTTTTGCACGTCCTGGTCTGAAATATAGTTTGGGACCGGTCGGTGAAATCGTCTAATTGTGAACGGTCATCCATGTCGCGCGGTTGCAGAATCTGCTAAAATTAGCATCAAGTATCTAAATAAATCACTGGTATATATTATACTAAAGTAACTTGATCCTGAAGAGTCGGATCACTGTCGAGTTTCACAGGCGCGGATCAATCAGATCACACGAAGACGCGAAGCGTCGAGTTTGGTTTGATGATACGCGTCTGTTAAACGAGGCACGTGAACCAACTGATTTGATGCAGTTATTGTAGTAATGATAAATTTATTATATATAATCCTTTCCTATCTTATTAATCACGTTTTTATAGATAATGTTATTCCAAATACATGTATATATCAAAACTATCACAAATACCGGAAATTATTTGTTGTGTACCGCAGTTGTTTCTGACACATCGACATTCTCCGCAAAAATGTTGTGTTGGATGCATTGTGGGACGTCATCAGTTTTCAATAGAAATACTTTGCTCAGATACGGAATCGGAAATCAACAGTGTGGTGCCATGCCGTGAAAGTTTGGAATCACACTCTGGAATTGGACAGTATCAATGCACACGTCGTCATTGATGGGTATATAAAATATTTTATCACATCTTGGTTGTGATTGATTCAAAATCTGGCATGGGTCTGAATATGGGTGACGTCAATATATCAACCATATCACACGCCGTGCAAAAAATATGCAGATATCAATATCAGCACGACCGTGCAAATATGGCATATCAATATCGTGAGCCGTGCAAAAATATGCAGAATCCAAAGACTCATAAATGAAAGTAACGTCACGAAACAGGCATGTAGATTTGTTAAATATAAAATGCTCTTGATTTTCCAATGGGGGGAAAACAATATAGTTTACCAGTATGACCTATCATTAAGTCAAATGCTGTCTGATGTGTTTCATAACCATTGTTAAGCCGTTTTTCACACATTGGTTTGACTACGGATTGCTCCGTTTACCTGATCAAGACAACGGGCTCACGGCGGGTGTGACCGGTCAACAGGGGATACTTACTTCTCTTAAGCACCTAATCCCACCTCTGGTGTGTCCAGGGGTCCGTGTTTGCCCAACTCTTGTATTTGTATTCTATTTGGGACTTACGAGATTGATCACTGTTCGTTATATTTGCCTTTACATCATGAATGCCAGAACATCCTAGCTCTAATATACTATTTGGTTTTAACTAATTGTGCATATCATTTAATGTATATGTATGTATATATACAGAATACTTACTCCAGGGCATTAAGGATAGACAGCTCATCGATCACCCCATCCCTCCCAATGTTGATAAACACGCATTTTTGTTCATATAGAAACAAGTAGTGGGTACGTTTTGGCGCTAACCTGAGTATCCCAAATTGAAACGTAGTTTGAATATTTTTTATGCAATTACACATATTCTTTATAGAGTAATCAAACAGACTTTCAAGACGAGCAGCGATTTTATACGTGAGAAGGACAACGAACAGGTGATCATACATCATCTTTGTATATCTTAAACATACAAAGATACATATAAAACACATATATTGCCCTTTAAGTGATAAAATCCCTCCTCCAACTTCATCGACAACAGAAATCAAAATAAAACAAAATATCTTATGACTGAAAGAAGGGGGTGGTTTAAACATATTTGCGAGGAAGGTAATGAATTGCAAAAAAACATAAGATGCTTCTTATGGCAGGCTATAGCTATTCTAGGTTGAAAACAAAAAGGCGAAGTTAACACTGTGTCAAACGTAATCATAAGGATATATACCATCTGTGGATCAAGTACCATTGTTTTCTATCTCAAGAATCTAGTTTGTTGACTTTTAACTTCAAAGCCAAAAGTGGTTTGGAAGATATGTTTGTGAAGTTTGCAGCATTTTCAAAAGTGTATTTTTTAGAATATTAAATCCATTTCTTTTAGCAATATTTTGTTTGCTTGGCCTAATAAATCAATGGGAGGTCATCATCACCCTTGGTAAGTTTCTAAGTGAAATATGGGGATTCCAAATGAAATGGGTTCCACTTGTTAATCCCCAATTGGAATAATCTATATTCCATCACAAATATATGTGTAGTAGTGTGTTCACTCCAGATGAAATGGGATATTACTTGTGACCTGGGCCATTTTTCTGTAGCAGAATGCACTTCTCTTTGGTTCCTGATTTGATAGAGATAATCCGATTCCTGTCTAATTTCGTTGACTGTCTGAGTAAATCAAAAGGACTCATCCCCAAATAGTATGTAAATGTGCAAAGTCTGGTGAATCGAGCAAAAGGGGAATTCACTATCAATCCATCTACCACACTGTCTTATACGGTCGGACAGACGCACAATCTGATTCCAGTATACAGTCACACAACTTTGTGTACAAGGACCATGACCAAGTACACATTTATGATATCATTAACCAAAAATGACTTTACATAGAAGTGTTTTCAACACTTGAAATAGGGTAAAAATGTAATACATGAAATGTCCTTTCCTGAGCTCAAGTTCGTGTGATAGATGTTTGACACACAATACTTAATATGGCAATGTTTAAGCATTCAAATTACCCTTTGTTGACACGCTTAAAGAACATTTCCGGAAAGCATCATGTTGGTTTCTGGTGTGCTTGAAATGAAGTAGGGATGAGGTCAATCACATACAAAAGTAATGAATTAAATTACAATTACTTTGCCAAAGTTTTCAATTAAATTACAATTACTGCAATTTACAAATGTAGTTAATTAAATTGCGATTACCTACATAACGTAATTAGTTAAATTACAAACAAACATTGTCATTTTTCAAAATGTTATTAACAAACATTTATACAACATATAATTATTGGCATACGAGTTGTAGATGCTTCCCAATGAACACTGAAAGAATCTGTCCATTGTATTTTATCATGATAAGCTTTTCAAACGTTAAGTCATTCATCCTGCAGCGGTCAGGCTGGGAGTAGAATCCTTCCTGCAACACTGAAAAGTCTTTCGACTGGATCAGATGTTGCAGGTGTTGAAAAGTGCTTCCTTGCAAGAATTGACATGATAGGGAATTTTGATTCTGCTGAATGGTGTTTTCACCAAAAGAATGAAGATTTATGTGCGTGTGCATATACATTCCAGAAAAGTTTAAAATATTTACTTCCAATCAACAATAGAATTAGTTTATGCAAAATATATTTTTTGATAATTGATAAGTAAAATGTATAGAGAAACATGGTAGAAGGGAAATTTAAGATTTTAATTCTTCATTGAAGATTTTTTTGTATGATTTGTCTTAGTATGATGTAATTGGAGTAATTGAAAAGTAATTGGAAATTACATGTTATTTTCCAATGTAATTAATTAAATTACAATTAGTTGTAATTGAAAAAAAACCCTTAAATTACAAATTACTTCCAATTACTTGACAATATGTAATTAATTGCACTCAATTACTTTTTTCAATTACCCCATCCCTACTTGGAAGTGCACTGCAAACATAGTCACAACCCGATAGAAAATTGAATATTTCGCGCTTATCCCTGAATCACACAAAAGATATTCAGTTCTAGTATTTTTACAAGTATACTAAAAACTTTGGATATGGCAATCAAATCAAAACTTTATAAATTTTGCTTTAATAGTGCGAAACTAGACAACGTTCCTGTGTTTAAAAAAGTTATCAGCACTCTCATGTGTTCGAAAATTGTTCTTGAATATGTGGAATCCGTTAACAAAAATTATGTATGTACCTCTGGATAAAAAAAATAGACAAAGTGCAACATGCTTTGCATAACAGATATAAAGAACTATGCTTTACATAACAGATATAAAGAACGTGATATCACTACTGCTGGTTTTTTTAAAGAAAAAGAAACTTGCTAGAAACCTTCAACATTAAGAAAATTAATATTGGCTTTTTCGCTACGGCAATGCCAGATTAGAATTGCAGATTCACTTACATTATGTTGTCAAAGTTTGGAATTGGTTAATCTTTCTTCGTTCTGGATAGTCCCCAAACCGTCATGCCAAATGTTTTGCACATTGATGCAACTGCCAAAAAGCAAGTGCTAAAGTTAGTATTTAGTATTATTACGAGTTTCTTTGTCATTTAGATAACCTATCTTATTTTCTAGTATGCCTGTTTTATTGGTGAGGTTTTTTTTGGTTGATTTTCAACAAGTTTTAGCATTTTCGGGACTTCCTAGAAACTATATGACAAATTGTAATGAAGTGGTATGTAGCACATTTTGGGTTTGGGGCAGCAGTTGTTAATTTCATAATTGCTGTACCCTTGGGCTCAAAATTGTACATCATATCTATGCATTTTAATCCCTGAGCATTTAACACAATTAAATGTAAACAAGTCCATTATTTATGTATGTGCAAACATAATAATCCTGGAACCCACTATAAATATTTCCAAATTCACGACCCCAGAGTGGAGAATATACATCATGCAGTAAACATATTCTGAATCATAAAGACTTTGGTATTCAGTTGTAGTTAACATTCAATTCATACCCTCGTAAGACCTAAATGGAATACAAATTAAAACGATTGGCAAACAAACACCCCTGGATATACGAGATGTGAGGTCGGGTGTCTAGGAGCATTAAGCATCCCATTTCTCCCGGTACATGTAACATTGACTGTGAACCCTTTATCTTAATCAGTTAAAAGGTGATAACCTCGTAAGTTGTTAGAACTTGTGTTCAAACCTTCTGTATATGTTCGTATATATGCAATAAAATATGTTCAAACCAGTTAAAAGGTACAATTCCGTAATCAGAATCAGCTTAAAAAACGACCTAGCAATAAGTTTGAAAAAATGTCAGACAACATTGACCGAATGGCTAGTTGTAATGACAAATTTGATCTTTATAACCACGATAAAATTTGCGAAATGTTGATCGAAACGTCACTGTCTAATTACCTGCAACATCAACTTCTTTGTTATTATTCTACTTTGATTTAGATACTGATCATCCGCAGATCAAGTTTTTATGTATTGAATCACTTGAGAGACATAAACACCATATACAGGTAGTAATGGAACGTTGATACATAAATATTGGAAGTAGGCACGGAGAAGCAGGATCGTCCCATTTTTCAAAAAGCAGAGTTACTTTGCAATTAATGCCTATTCGTCAATAAAATATCTTAGTAGATAGCAAACGTAGAAGACTCTATGGTGTCTTTTATTTCGAATGGAAATGATTAATACTAGATAAAATATCGTTGATGAAAAAGCAAAGATAACGAAAAGTGATCAATCTCGTAAGTCTCAAGCAGAATACAAAACAAGATTTGGACACACCAGAGGTGGGATCAGGTGCCTAAAAGAAGTAAGCATCCCCTATCGCCCATTAACGCCCGTCATAAGCCCATTGTCAGGTAAACGGAGAAATCCGTGGTCAAATGAAAAACGGCTTAACAAATGCTATGAAAAACGTCAGACAGCATTTGACCCAATGACAAATTGTATGGCTAAACTAGATCGTTATAACGAACAACGAATTTGCAAAATGCTGCCTAAAAACGTGAATGTTGAAGCCCTTCAACAACTTGATTGTAAGTAGCCTGGTTCGATTCAAAAACTGATGATACGCAGAATATGCTCTTGTTGAGAGATATAAATATCATATACAGGTGATGAAGGAATATTGGTTACATAAATATGGGAAGTTGACAATGGCGAAAGTGAAATCGTCCCGTTAAAGGTCCCAGCTGGAGATTTTTTCTTCTCGTGTGGAATATTTTGAATAAATTTCGCCTCATGAGAATATACAATGTGTAAACAGGTCAGTTAACAAAGGAGTATAATTCGTGTCCGTGGGAATTCCAATAGAATGTTGAAATAAATATCACAAATGGCTATTTTCAATGAAGAACTCCAGCAGAACTTCAGAGTTCTTGTGCTTAGAATCAGAGTTACTGTAGTGTTTAACAAAATGAATTTCGTGGAAGGTGTGCGCATGCCCGACATGTAAGGTTGTGCTTGTAGATCGAGCGATAGTTTTTCACAAACAAATTGTGATTTATAGAATTATCAGGACTCAGTATGTGGTAAATATGTTTTAAAAGTTACTTTTCTTTAGTGTTATGTGAATTTGGAGTAGGTCTATTCTTGTTAATTTTTTATATGCATAACACGAGGTGAATCATATTACATAGTCCAATTATTTACCGAATCAGAAACGCTGTACAATGATTTCCCTCTCTCTCCTCTCTTTGTATCGGCTGTAATGCAGGGAACAGAAAACGCAGTTGGTATAAACACTTCTTGAACATATTTCATCACAACTTCAGACAGCAAGTCATTGTATATTGTCATCAAACGCAATAAAAGTACATGTAAATACGGAAATATTCTCAGAAAGGGGCACCATGGTACATGTAGTCGTATGACTCGTATGTGTGCATGTCTGGACAGATGTCTGCATGCTCATTTTCTTTAGCATTGAACTACTTGATAACATTTTGTTTCCCCTTTTAAGTTTTTACTAACAAGGAAGTGTAAGAAGGAAGTAATATTAAGATTGACTTAGTCTATATTTATCTTTGTTTCAGGACAAAGAGTATAACATTTTGTGAAGTGACATCTCATTATTCGCACAGATGGATACTTTGTATGGTAAGCTTGCTTTCTCCCTCATTCAGGATTTTTTGAGTGTGCAAATAGTGGGAGGCTTATGTTTTCGAAATTAAGAGTGAGGCCAAGCGTTTTGAGTACGTACACAGTTAATTGTGCCAAATAATAGTTTAACGTTAGGCACAATTGGCTGTATAGTACGTGTGTATGAACGTTTAATTGTCTATACATTAGACTATACTACTAAGGATGAAAACAATCTTCCAATTATTTCTGATGTAGCTTTTATTTTAATTTTATATAATAAAAAAAAACATCATTGTATTATTTTGGTTTTTTGGTTTATAGTTTGTATCTTAATATCGCAATACATGTACGAAAATCTCTCACAGCCATATCCCAGCAGGCATCAATGTTGAATCTTAGTTGAGGTAATGTTTAAACGCTGATAAATGTTGAATCAAGATTGATTCAACGTTGAATGTTCAACATTAATTCATTGTTGAGTATAGGTTGAGTTGAAATGCCAAAGTTGAAATACTCTAGGGCCCCGGAATTTGAAAATTTGAAGAAAACAAAAATTGAAAAGGATATAAAATTCTACCATATATTGGGAGTGTCTATTTTTGTGTAAATTGCATGAATATTTTCCGCTAAAAATATCTGTAATGAAAAAGAAAACATGCATTGTAACATATTCACAGATCGACAGAAATATTAAAAAATGAAGAAATATACAGTGTACATGTATGTGTTTTTAAATAGAAACAGAAAGAAATACTATACCACATATATTTGAAGAAAAAAAAATATACACGTATGCTATCCGAATAATAAAACGATGAAGTTATTTATCGAAATCACTGAAGAAGGACTTGTTAAGATAAACCAAAGAGCATGCGCAGAAAAGATATCGGAGAAAAGGCGCGTTGAATGAAAAAAAAAACGAAGGTAAGAATGTGCTTTCACTTGAATTAAAGATTAACTGCATTTTGGAAAGAAAGTTGCAAGTCAGCATGTTGTTTATGCTTTATTGATATATTCCTTTAATTTTCTTATATATTGATAAGTAGTAGAGTTAGATGAGCATGGGCGATAGAAGACGTTCACATTCTTAAGATTTATCTCCATTTTATAGTCGGCGTAATGATCATTTTTCTCACTATATATCCTTTTAAATTAATCTGTAAATATTTTAAATCTTTAAATGCTTTCAGACATTTTTTTTTACTGTTCCTGTATTGCCATGATATGGGGCAACACAGAACACATAATGAACATATCCACACAGATTTACTTTGCAAGTCACTGCCCCGTGCAAGTATGTAATGCTAGAGGGGATAAACAGTGAGTTACGCCGATTGACGCCAGATTGACACCACAAGGGGAAATAACTTGTGAATGTGAAAGTCGTCTATTGGTACACCGTGCGTGCGTAGCGGTAGCAATAATTTATTGTCTTTTATTAAATACCAAGTCAGTGTACTGTGTCACCCATTGTAGTATCGATGACCAATTTTATCTGCTAATCTGGTGCTACGGTACCTAAAACGTGTGGCCACATACGAGTGATTTTGTCATTGTATATTGAGGTGGTTATGTCTCATTGCGGATACATACATAAAGGGGCAAGGACACGTTGTCAGGTAAAAATGTTTAGATTTGAGATTTTCTTTAAATAATGTTTACAATGCTCACCTTATGGTATTTCTAATGGTCAGCAAAAAATGTGAACGTCATTTGTTGAGTTTCAAGTGAGATACACACTTACAATTCCTTGCTATGTAAACAAGGCTCGTGCCTTGTTTTTATTTAATAAAGATTGCTTCACAGAAAATACCATGTATAAAACAAAATGAGATGTGAGAAAACACTAGAAACTATATAATTGTGTTCAGAATGAACTTGTAATTGAAAAAAAAAATCTGCTTTAAACGGAACGTATACTAGCATATTCAATATAAGTAAACAAAAACAGGCCGAGGCTTGTTTACATAGCGAAGAATTGTTAGTGCTGTATCTCACTTGTAATTCAACAAATGACGTTCAAAATTTTGCTGACCATTAGAAATACCCTAAGTGAGCATTGTAAACATTAAAAATCTAAAATCTAAACATTTTAAGCTCGAAACGTGTCCATGTCCCTTTAAGATTTTGAAGTACATACATTTTACCGTTCGAGGTGTGCCAAGCAATGCAGTAAAATAAATGGAAAATGAGATAAATTACAAAAATTGCTTCAATCAGCATTCCCGGATCCGGCCAGTACACAGACAACAAGGGCGAGTTGTTTTTTTTTTTTGTGATTTTATGTGTTAATAAACACAAGGGCGAGTTATGTTGAGACCCACGAGGAAGATCTACATCTGTTATGCTTGGTCAGTTTCGCTTCTAAACTCGACAGAATCAACAAAACGTACACACATATGAACGAATTTCGAGTATAAAGAAAATGTTTCCTTTTTAAAGTTCGTGAAAATCCACACGGCCCGAATCGTGAACACATCCAGTATGGATTTTAAACACAGTATGAATTGCGCATGTGCAGTCATTAATAATAAACAAGCGTCTCATCGACTTTGAATATACGTGGCTGCGTATTTGACTGGCAATGCTTGCGATGATGTCGATCAGTGAGCACATGTATTTAGGCTGGATTCTTTGTGCATTTAGCATTGAGTATCTGTGTTTTCTGCAAGGATGTTGTAAGGCTCTTACATGTCAAGCTTTATTAGGGCCCCGCATGAAATGCGGGTGCCCTATAGTAATCACATTGTCCGTTCGTCTGTCCGTCAACATTTTCGTTGTGATGCGATAACTCAAGTTGTGATGTGATTATTCAAAAGGTATTTATCATACAGTTTTGAAACTGTGCACAATTTCTACAATAAGACATCGGCAATCCTCGGCTAACTCCGCTACGCTCCGTATACACCTCGGATGTGAATGTGTAGGATATGCATCGATTGATATATTTCTCCGCCGGAAAAGTACCTGTTTACTCATTCCACTCCGCTTGGACTGTTCCTTCGGCTACAGACGACTTTCTTGCATTGATGCAGTTTAGAAAAAATGGACTTGGCATTCACTCAGGGAATAATTGTAAGTTATTTGCAACCGTTTTCATGCTGATATAACGGTCGTGTACTGAATTGGAGCCGACGAAACGTATATTTTGTTTCGAACACGTGAATTCAAATATCCAATATGGCAACAATCCGATCACATCCGAGTCAGTGTGCGAGGTACGAGCCACGCGCGGAGTTCCGAATGGCAATAAGAGGCACACGTGTATAAATTCTGCGTTCCGTCCATCCGTTCGTCTGTCCGTCAACATTTTCGTTGTGATGCGATAACTCGAAAAGTTTTTATAGTACAGTTTTGAAACTTTGCACAATTATACTCTGCAATCAGAGGCACAAGTGTATAAATTCTGGATTCACAGCACCTTGTTTGTCTGTCTGTATTTCAACAAACTTTTTGTGGTGAACTTTTTTTTTGTTAAGACGCGATAACTCAAAGCGTTTTCACAATACAGATTTCAAAATTTCCACAAAAATACGTTTTTGTCCGACGTATTGGAAAACTAATACA